>SJYO01055647.1:1374660-1559570 GCA_006410555.1 Capra ibex
CCTTCGGTCCCGTTTGGAGTTGTCCTGTCCGAAGGGTCCCATCCCCTCCCACCGGAACCGGTCCCGGGGGGGGTGGGGTGGTTGTCCCCTGAGTGAAGAGGGCCTTCCAGAGGAAGAGGACGAGCGAGGTGTACAAGTACTGGACCGCCAGAAACATGTGGAAGTACCCCAGTAGGTACTCGGGTAAGTACAACTACTTGAACTAGGCGACGACCAGCCGTAGCATGTCGTACCCGCCCTAATGCCGGTCGACTGCGTAGACGAAGAGGTCCAAGACCTTCCTTTTACCTCTACTGCCTCCCGTGGAGGGACCGGCCTTTTACGTTCTGCTGTTCCCCGACCCCTGACCCGCCCCCTCCCCTGCCCCACGAGGGCGGTCGTTTCTCCTTGGGTTCACTTACTCGTCTCCCATCCCTACGAGGTTCAGTCTTACCCTTTTGTGTTTTGGTCTCTCTTTCGCGTACTACCCAATTTTTTATTCTTGTCCGGGCACGTCCCCCTTCCCTCTTACATTTCCGTCGGGGTCTGTCCAAATACCACCCGTCCCGACATTTAAGTTGTCTCTCGTCGTCAGTGGAATAGACGTCATTCTCCCCTCACTACTTAGAAGGGAAATCTTTACGTTCACGGTATTTTGTGACGTTCCTTCTACACGTTGGACCGACCGAGTCCCTGCCCCGACGGGTGGGGGTGGGACCCAAGTCTCCCGTACGCCCCACCCCGCTCCCCGACGGAACGAGACCCTCCCGGGTCGCTCCGACGTCTTGGTAAAGGAGTGGTCGGTAGGTGGAGGTCGGGGCCTAGGGCGAGGAAGTTCACACGGGTGACCCCTGGTTCGAACGGGTCGGGACACGTACCGTCCTCAGTCCGCCCGAGCGAGGATTACGTAGCCCCGTCGATAATTCTCCGAGTCTCGGCGGTGAGTCGACCTGAGTAAAGGGGTTTAGAGACGTCGGTCGGGTAATGACCGCTAATTAATGGTTAGAGGCCTCCGTCCGCTCCCGGGGTCGGGTCGGTTCCAGTCGGCCAAGTTTCCTAGGCGACGGGTCGGAGGGTGTAGATTCGTGAGGTAAGTCACGACCCCTAAGGGTTGTCTTCGTCCCCTCGCGTTACCCCCGTGTCGGGACTGGAACCGACTCTCCTCCTGAGGGTCCCTCCGGACTCGGAGGGGTCGTGAACTCGTCGGAAAGTTATGGTAGTGGAAGAATAGAGGGAGCGGACGTGCTCTGTGTATCAGGACCGTCTAGGTTCGGCCCAAGGAGAACCGTCCTTGGGGGTGGGATGAGGTACCAAGGTAGGTGTCACCCGAGTGTAGGACTGATGACGTTCGAGGGGGTTTTAGCGCTCGTAGAGAAAAGGACAGGTCAGGGGAGGAACGGTGGGAGGGTCCCTTGGAGTCCAGTCGGACCTGACCCACTTGTCAACGACGGGACTTAAGGGAAAGACTGGTAGTGGGAATTTGTGACAGGGGAGTTGGAGGGGTTCCTGGGACCACCGACGTGAGAGTACACCGGTCCTCGACCCCTTCACCAGAAGACCCTACCCCCACCACGGCCTGTGACTTAGTCGACTCTACGGTACGTGGGACGTAGTTCGTCCCTCGGACGTCCTTTCCCAGTGGGAGAAGGACGAAGGTGCACGGTTACACCCAACACATGAACCGGTGGTAGCCGCCCTGTCCTCGGCCTCGTTTGGGTGTCCACACCTGTTTCCGTAAGGCTCAAGACGAAAGACGTCTGATCTACCACAAGTTTTGTCCCGGTGTAGTACACTCCAAAATTCTGTTTCCGAACCTGAAGCCGAGGGGATCATCGAGTCTACCATTTCTTAGACGTACGTCACGTCCTCTGGTCCAAGTTAGGGACCCAGCCCTTCTAGGGGACCTCCTCCCGTACCGTTGGGTGAGGTCATAAGAACGGGTCTCTTAGAGTACCTGTCTCCTCGGACCGCCCGATGTCAGGTACCCCAGTATTTCTCAGCCTGTACTGACTTGTTGACTGTGAAACCGAAAGTGTGAAAAGGGACCGCCAGATCACCAATTCTGAGGAGGAAGGTTACGTCCCCCGTCTCCAAGCTAGGGACCAACCCCTAGATTCTAGACAGTACAACGGTCCGCGCCTGTTCTTTTTTTAATAAAAAAATTAATTTTAAATATTTTTATTTTACTTCCGAGAAAAAAAAATTTATCGGTCTCTCAGGCTTGATGGACACAGTTTGAACGTACTTGTCGGACCACTTTTACGTCTCAAGACTCAAGACGGTGGGATCTGACCGATTTAGTCTTGGCGACCCCCACGTCCGGACCCTTTAGTGTTAAGTTCGACCTGCAGGGGAGGGGTCCTGAGAATTCAGACAGGGTATACTCTGAGTCACCGGATCCGGTCGTGGTGGGTTATCTTACAAGACGTCGCTACGTCCAAAATACCAGACGAGACACGTCGTGCCCGGGTGATTGGTGTGCACCGAAGATTCGTGAACGTTACACAGACCACTGTGGCCTCCTTGACTCAAAAATTAAAATAAAACAAAGACCAGTAAAGGTAAATTTATCGGTGTACGTCGAACACTCGCCACTGACGTGACTAGACCTCAACATTATGGAGGGTCGACCTGTTTTCGAGAGGGACCTGTGTTCCGGGCCCCCTCCTTCTTACACGAGGGGAGGAAAACGCTCCGGGGGAGGAAAGGGGACACTACAACCCTTGTACCTCCCCCCCTACCCCTTGACTGTGTACTTTACGAACATTCTGAACCCTCCCCTGTCCGGACATGGTCGGGACGGGGTCCTCGTTTACGGAGGAGGGAGACGAGGGACCGGTGGAGACCCGAGGTCACTGGTTTCGGTCCCAGTGGACCGACTATCCAGTGGACCTTTGAGAACTATCTTCCAGGGGTCGAACCACTTGTCGACCACTCGACCCTTTGGGGGGAGACTGGGACCAAGACCTGTTGACCCTCCGACTGGATGTTTGGCGGTGGGAGCCCGAGGACACGGGAGACCGAAGCCCAGCCCAAGTCGGTTACCCTTCGTGACTTTCATCGGTCTCTCACCCCCTCCTCGCTCTCCGGTCCGATGAATGAGACGGTACCACAGTGCTGCCCCGGGGCCGACACTGGGAAGGACCGGTGCAGGACGGTCCACCGGGGAGGACGTACCGGGTCCTTCCGGAGAGAGGGGCGAGTCGGACGTCCGGGCCCCTGTCGGTTACCGATGAGGGGACCCCGGAGGGGTAGGGAGGAGCCAAGGTGGGGTGTAAGTCATAGTTCGGGAACTAGAGTTGGTAGACCTTAAGACTACTTAAGACAAAGGACGGCCTGGGAGAGGGACCTGTCCCGTGTGTCACCCACCTCGACTCCAACCCCAGTTCCTGAATGGAGGACGAGGCTCTCCGGTAGCTACTAGAGCCTGTGGAGCACGAGCGACGCCCGCCGGCTGTACCTCTCGGGCGACGGGGCGACTGGGTGGGACGACCTCTAGCTTCCGTGTGTGAGTCCTGGCCGGGGAGCGTCGACCACGTCGCCGTGTCGGGGCTCGGGTGTTGAAGGGGTCTCCGTCGCACACCCGTCGCCCCTCCTCGGTCCGGAGGGTGTGGGTGTGCCTACCGGGGTTCGACTCCCCAGACCCCCTCCCTACCTCGTAGGGGTGAGAGTGGGTCTTTTACGGTCTTGCGAAAAAGAGAGGATTCTGCGGGGAGTGTTTTCTGGTCGATGTGTCTAGGTACATGTTTCAGGTCGGGACGGAGAAGTGTCGGAGACCGAGGTACAGGAGGGTACATTGGACCCCTATTCCACCACGGACCGAGGGTCCTGACCCTCGTCCGTAAGTCACTCTGTACCCTACACTCGTAGGTCATTTCTCACTCTAGGTCTCTGAAGGGACCGCCAGGTCGCCAATTCTGAGACTCGAAGGTGACACCACCCCCTGTACCCAAGCTAGGGACCAGTCCCTTGATTCTAGGATGTACTGTACACCACACCGGTTTTTTGTGTTTTTCTGGGTACCGTTTATTAGTTCCCGAAATTACCTTTCTCCTCTGTTGTACGTCCTTATTGAATTTTGATTCTTAGTATGTTATTATTTAAAAGTAGATAAACAAATTTTTTTCTTTCTCACTTCAGGTAGTAGGGACGAGTGTCGGGTAACGGAATAGACACACTGTTGTCTTTGACGTGAGTGTACGGTGGTTCGTGGAAGACACACGACCCGTGAGGCTGTGTCCTAACGTGGGTCAGGAATACGGGCGGTGCACACTGGTCGTAGGAAAGGGAAACTGAATGTGGTCCCTAGAGTGTGAGCCCCCGGTGCATTTACTTGTTTCGACCCCACCCATGGTCGGGTACCGTATGGCCTTCCTCTCGAGTGAGGTAGTTTTACCTAAATTCAAAGAAAGGTTCTTCACAATTCCGGT
Source organism: Capra ibex (assembly GCA_006410555.1). Classification (NCBI taxonomy): domain Eukaryota; kingdom Metazoa; phylum Chordata; class Mammalia; order Artiodactyla; family Bovidae; genus Capra; species Capra ibex. The sequence continues at coordinate 1,379,070 of SJYO01055647.1, forward strand.
CCGTCCACGACTCACTGTGTGGGCTCCGGAATTGAGCCGGGAACCCCACGTTAAGCTCTGGACGGCACCAAAGGAAAAGTACGGTCGGTCCCCAGGAGACGCCTGTCACGGCGTTCGCCGGGGTCCAGGACCCTCCGTCCCTTCCTCCGCCACCGCCCACCCCCACCACACCTCTCCTCCTCCCACTCCCCGCGCTCACCCGGGCCGGGAGTCGAGTGGAGACGTACGCAAGGACGTCGAGGGCGACGAACGCCTAGAGCCCCTTGACGAAGAGCATCATGAGCGCGTGGAACGAGAGGAACCGGGCGGCGGCCCCTAACAAGAGCTACGCGAGGTGGAAGAAGAGGGTCCGGAGGTACTCGACCAGTATCGCGACCGTCTTGAAGACAAGGACCCCTCTGCGCCCCCTCGGGACACCGTCGACGAGGAGGACATAGGCTGTAAGTCGTGGGGTCCCGAGGGACGAGACGGCACGCGTGCCCGTCCACACGCTAGTGTGTGTCCACGTGCCCGTCTGTGTGCTAGTGCGCCTCTGGCCCCGTCTGGGTCCGGTGACAGACGGGATTCCTGGACCGACGGAACGAGGAACCCCGCACCCGGTGGGGGTGGGGGTCGGAAGGAGATCTTTACGGAATATCATATGTCTGCGAAGGTCAGTGTACACCGGCAATTTCGACTTAGTACATTTTGATTCAGCATAAATTTAAGTCCAGGGACCAGGGGGACGGTGACCCCGGTCCCGATGACAGACGTCACCCGTAACACGTGTCTGGTAAAGGTAGTGACATTCAACACAGTCTACCACGTCGAGACCCCACGGGCAGTCTGGACCCCGCCGGGGCACCTTTCGTAAGAGAAAGACTTATCAAGGAGTAGGGGGTCGGAGTCCGGGTCGGTACGAGGGGTCTAGGTTCTTGACCCACATTTCTGAGTTCGACGACAGGCAAGTACTGTTCCTTCAGGGAGAGACTCAGATTGGTGTCACGAAGGACGACATATGTTCAGGAAGGAATCTCTTTTCTGGGGACGAGTCGGGTCTTACATTCGACGGACCGAAGGCTCAGAGGTTCCACTGGGTCTGGAGTTCGTCCGTCCTTCGCAGGCCGACGAGAACTCTGGGTTAGAGGGGTAGAGATTGTCGACGGCACCTGTCTACCGTGCCAGACCCTCAAAGTGAACTTACGGAAGAGCTGTGAAGTCGTATTAGTCTTTCGGACAGAGACCAGAAGCACGGGTCTGTGGGGTAGGGTGGGACTTAAAGTCGAAGACTGGTTCCGTCAGACACTGGGACCAGGAGTTGTTTGGGTCGTCGTAACTGTCAGGGGTCCCCCGACAGTCCGGTAAATACTCCTCCTCGTCTTGAGCTAGGGGTCGATCGCCCCCGCGGTGTGTATGGCCCGACGGGGTTCTTGGGAACCCTCCAGTTCAAGATCGTCGTACGTTACCGGTGTACACAAGCAAAGTTGTACAACGTCTGTCGTGAGGACCCCACCCTGGTTGTACTTCCTGTGAGTCGAGTAGCAGTCTCGTCCCCTGGGAGGGGTGGGAGAGTCACATTCACACACTAGTCATAGGAGGGGGTCGGTCGTCCCGGTGGGTCCACCTTTAGGACCGTCTCAGTAAGTAACGACGGGGTACTCCCCGTCACCGGTGACGGTGCCCGACAGGACGCCACGAGTCCTCCGGACCCAGACTACCCACTCTCGTCCCTTTACAGTCTACCCGATTTCCACTCTTGTACGAGTGGGTTTGTGGTCGTCTCTCTTTTTTTACGTCAATGGTTACTTCCACTCGTTCTTTGGGTGCCCCGGTGGTTGGTCGACGGGTCACCTCCCCTCCGGTCGTTCTACTGGGCCGGGACGGACCCCGGGAACATCTCGTTTTCCCTGTCTTGTCGGTGCTCCCCAGTGGTCAGTGTGACGGGTCGGGGTCAGTGGTGTGTGTTTCTGCGCTCGTCGAGGACTCCTGATAAGTTGCACTCCTTCAAGGGGAAGTATAGACTGGTGTCACGGTGGACGACAGTGGACACACGACCCGCACGAGAGACAGGTGACTCCCGACTCCCGTGACCCGTGGCGTCCTGTCGGGCACCGTCACCGACGTCGGGGAGGACCCCGTCGTTACTGGGACGGTCCTCAAAGGTGGACCCACCGGGACGACCGGCCCCCTCCTATGCCTAGTGTGTGCGTGAAGGTGTGTGTATACGAGTGTGTACGTGTGTGTGACTTCGTGTATGTAGGGGTGTGTATATGTGTACGTGTGTGAGTATGACTGTTTATACATTGTGTATAAGAGTGAGTGTTATGTTTGGTGTGTGTGAGTGAGTATTAGAGTGTGTGGGTGAGAGAGTTCGTGTGTCCATGAGTGTGTGACAGAGTGTGAATGTAAAGTCTCCGACCTCGTGGCGATTCGATCGGACGGCCACTGTCCCCGTTCTTATACGTCTCCTCTTCCTCCTACCGGGGACACTGGTGTCAAACAGTGGGAGACGCTCTTAAGAAACAAGGTCGTGGTAGTGGTGGTAGTAGAAGTGGTAGTGATAGCAGTGGTAGTATTTGTCGTTGCAGCCGAAGTGGTAGTGGTAGTTGTAGTGGTGACTGTGACCGGATTCCTGGTGACGCAGTACACGGTCCGTGTCTCGGCTCAGGAAGGGCACTGGTGGTAGGGAGGAGACAGGTCCACCCTCGAGTCTCGAACCCGCGGTAGTCCGGACCTAGTGTGTCAGGTCTGCCCGCCAGTCCTAGGACTGCCAACAAGACTATTTCGGGTCGCACAGATGCAAAGGAAAGCGACGAGTACGAAAACCTCCAGCGTGGTTTCTCGGTGACGGTTTAGGTTCCAACAGTTCTAAGTGGTGGTCCCGAAAAGAATTAACGTACCGAAATCTCCAAACCCCAAAAAAAAATTCTAAATAAAATAAACAAAAACCGACGCACCCCAGAAACAACGAGGTACGCCCGAAAGAGTTCAACGTCGTTCGTCCCCGACGAGAGATCGACGTCACGTGTCCGAAGAGTGACGTCACTGAAGGAAACAACGCCTCGTACCCAAGGTCCTCGTCTCCGGAGTCATCGCCACCGTGTCCCCGAGTCGACGAGGTTCCTTACACCCTAGAAGGACCTGGTCCCTGACTTGGGCACAGGAGACGTTACCGTCGACTCAAGAATTGGTGACCTGGTCGTCCCTTCGGGATCGAAAGTGAGAACGTAAATTCAGAGATCGAGTAAAGTTCATTCACGCACACAATTAAGACACTCCACCTCAGGTTGAGGTAAGGGCGCACAGACTGGCAGGACGACAGAGTCGTGGTAAATAACTTCTCTGCCAGGATTGAGAGGCTCACCTGAACCGGAGGACAGTTTTTAGGTGGCCGGTGTCTACACTCCCGAAGTAAGGTCTGAGAGATCAGACAAGGTGCCAGGAGGCACAGACAGGAATCCGATCTTAGTGTGACACGACTAAAGACGTCAAGACGTCCCAAAAAATTTAAAGGAAAAATTGAAACCGACACGATCCAGAAGTAACGATGGACACCGGAAGGAGGTCGACACCGCTCGTCACTGAAGAGAACAACACCTCGTACCCGAGACCTACGAGTCCTAGTTATCAACGCCGAGCTCCCGAGATTTCGTACCCGAGTCATCGACGTCGTGTGCCCGAATCGACGGGGTGCCGTACTCCCTAGAAGGGTCTGGTCCTTAGCTTGGATGTAGGGGAGACAACCTTCCACTTAAGAATTGGTGACCTGGTGGAGTTATACAAAATTTTATTCCTTCACTCAGAAGGTTGAACCACCAAAAAAAGTTCTGACAAAACCGATAAACCCCAGGGAGACTTAAACTCCCAACAGAACGCCGACTGTCAAGGCTCGTTGGTGCCATCAGACCCGAAACGAGGTTCGTACGACGAACGTCGGAGAGCAAGTCATCGGACTACTCCACCCACAAGGATGTCAGGGGTGACTTACTTTGTCCTTTGACTCCGGTCCTCAGGTCACTAAACGGGGCCAGTGGCTCGTCTCGGTCCTAAACTTGGTCAGACGGGACGGTCCACACCGTCCTACGTTGAGATGTTAATCCCTCCTTTATTCTCTACCCCACAGGTCCTCCTTGGGGGATTTGACTCCTTCTGTCAGAGTTTGGTTGTCTCTTGTGTCTCTCTCCACGGTCCCTCGACTGACCTCGGCCGACCGGTCCCTTCGGCTAGAGATACCAGTGGATCACTGGACCGTGGGAGGTATGGGGGTCCCTCGGGTCGGACGTCGGAGTGGATTTCCGAAAGAAGACGACTCGAGTCGCCGAGTCCGCGGTACCTCAGCCTCTTTACAAGAGGGTGACCGACAGGACGCACAAGTCGCTACCCACTTCCCCTGTCCGGCCCCTAGAGGGTCGGACACAGGACGCCGGGTAGTGAGTCCGACGTTTTCGTCTACGACCCGGTTCAGTCCTGTTTCGGTCTACACTTCGTATTCCTGTAGTCTCCACGGCTCCTATGTCTTGCACGAAGTAAATCGGTAGAGAATTTTTTTCTTGACACCACGACCTTTTCTGAGAACTCTTCGGAAACCTGACACTCTAGTTTGGTCAGGTAGGATTTCCTTTAGTTGGGACTTATAAGTAACCTTCCTGGTTATAACTTCGAGGTTATGAAACCGGTGGACTACGTTTCTCGGTTGAGTAACCTTTTCTGGGACTACGACCCTTTCTACCTCTCGTCCTCCTCTTCCCCTACTGTCTCCTACTCTACCAACCTACCGTAGTGGCTGAGGTACCTGTACCCAAACTTGTTCGAGACCCTCTACCACTTCCTGTCCCTTCGGACCGAATGACGTCAGGCACCCTAACGTTTCTCAGCCCTGTACTGACTCCCTGATTGTGTGTGTGATCTGGGGCCCGGTCTACAGGTACCTTCTCTTCTCTCCCCTTTCCCCTCCACTCCTGCCTCCGGTTCTACCCTCAGGACACCGGTGTCGGTTCTTAGCAGACCTCGTGGTCCTTGACCTTCTCCGTCCTTCCTCGAAGGGGATCCCGGAGATTTCCCTCGTACCGGGACGGGTGTAGAAGTAGAACTTGAAGACCGGAGGTCGTGTCTCTCATATGTACAGACAAAAGAGTCGGTGGATCAAACACCGGTAAACAATGTCGGTGGAGTCCTTCACTTACGTGGGTGGCAGGTCCGACCCGAATGGCGACTGATTGGGTAAGACGTCCCGGTGGCAGTTAGTGTGGGTGAGAGGGGCGGTCCGTGACACGAAGGACGTCGCGGTGGTACTGGGGTAAAGTGTCTACTCCTTTTCGCTCGGAACCCCGGTCTGTCGAGTGGGTCCTGGTGAGTGTCGTCCATACCACCTGCCCTAAACTTGGACATGTAATCACTGAGTCGGAATGTGGGGAGGGGGTTGTGTGTGTGTGTGTGTGTGTGTGTGTGTGTGTGTGTGTGTGTGTTAGACCGAAGGTCCCAGCACCCCATTCGAGTCCCTTCCTATCCCGTCCGGGCCACCCCCAAGGACAACCCCAACCCGTGGGGAGACCCATGTCTCGGAGTCGAAAGACCCGTCTCGTCCGTACGTCCCGTCGGACCCGACGATCCAGCGTCAGGGTCTTTGGAGACTTTTCACTCTCGAGGTGGCCTCTTGACTGAGTCCACCTCCGCCCTTTGTGTGTCTATACTTCCCCGTGCAGAACTGGTTCGGGGGAGGTCCAGGGCGGACTGTTGCTACGTGTCCGGAGCCCCGGGTAATATATTCTTGATCTCGTTCTAGTACGGACTACGGGAAGACAGTCAAAGACACCAAAGGGCTTAAGTAAAAGTGTTTTCGGAGAGAATTCTACCCGAGTCGAACCGGTGTTTCGGTGGGTCTCAAAGAATCTTCAGAGGTCAAGGAGAAGGGGATAAAAATTTATTCGGGTAAAGGGGAGGTAGGGGAGTTTCCTGGAGGTTCCTCGGGACCCTCTAAAGAATTCTTGAATGCAGGTGGGTTGAGGTGGGAGTCGTCGGTGGTCCTAGGAAAATTTTACATCTAGTCTAGAGGAAAGAGGGGTCGCTTTCCTGGAGGGGTTGGTACGGGAAGTGGGGGTCCGTCCTGATGAGCCCTTTCGACATGTAGGACTCCACACGAGGACTTAAAGGAAGTAGGCTCTCTCTCTGTCTCTCCGTACTGTCCACTCCCAGACCCGTAGGTGTGAATGAAAGATTCGCAAGTTATATTTTTGTAAGTATGAGTGTGTGTGTGTGTGTATGTGTGGTTCGCCTACATTTCGTCACACACGTGCAATTCAGTGAAGCCAACACAGACTGAGAAACGCTGGGGTACCTGACATCGGGTGGTCTGAAGAGACACGTACCCTAAGAGGTCCGTCCTTATGACCTCACCCCTCGGTACGGGAGGAGGTCCCCTAGAAGGGCTGGGTCCCTAGTTTGGGCGTAGAGAAGGCAGAGGACGTGACCGTCCGCCCAAGAAATGGTGATCGCGGTGGACCCTTCGGGTTTCTTTACAATTGGTACTCCTTAAGATCTACCATCCGTATATCGGCAAGTGACATAGGACAGTTTGACGGATGTACTGACGGTTCAAAAGACTTAGTGATTTTTAGGAACTTCTGAAACATAAGAAATAATTCTTATTTAACAGAGTTACATAAACCTTATTTTAGGTTTACAAGGGGAGGTCATGTCTTTCCAAGAGGTGGTGTCAGAGGAGTGGGTACGCGACATCAGGTCGAACGGACGACGTAAGACAGGGTACAGTGGGGTACGACCCAGGGTGGAGTCCCGGAGACGTGAACGACGTGGACGAAGAACTGTGAGTCTGGGGGTCTATGAGTGTGTCCAGCAGGAAAGACCAGTAAGGAGAGAGTCAAGACTCCACCATGTAGGTCCGACAGGGGGTGGGGTGAAGAGACGGGCCGTGAACAGGGAGGAGAGGAGGTGAGTCGTATTGTGTCGAGTCGTGACGTGGTCCGGGTGTCGTGCACAAGTCATTTATAAAGAATTAAGTCACTTATTGTATCCTACGGGACAAAGTACTTGGGGTAGATGGGTCAACCCACGAAGACCAGTGGTAGGTCAGTTAAATCCTCAGACTCTTCCAGTTCTTTCCTTTCCAACCCTTCGGGTGGCGAAGAATGGGGTACCCAGGGGTCTCAGGTCTCCACAACGGCGGGGGGTGGCGGGGGTCGGAGAGTCAGGAAGTCGTAGACCCTGTCTTCATAGAGGGAAGAGACTCCCAGGTCGACTGTAGATCCCGGTCTCGTCCCACCCAAGTCTTCGACAAGGTTTCCCAGGTCCCGGGAGTTCACTACGTTAGGCTCGAAAACACTCTACCAGATTCTTTGTCGTTAAGAGAGAAAGACCGGGGGTTCGGACGATGTCTTTAAGTCCGGGGTTTCCTTTTAGTCAGACAATTACACGATTATGTCTCAACTTTTTTTTTGTGGGTGGTTCTTTGGCGTATCTGAAGTCCATGTAGTCTAGTCCATGTTGGACTAGTTTGGTGAGGAACTAGTTTGGTGAGGACTTGAGGTGAGTCATCTGAGAGTCGATGTCTTTAAGAAACTGACCAATTCGGGTAGACTCGGTCGAAAAGAAGGAGAGGGTCGACTTTCTTATGATTGCCCATTGTGACGGAGGTAGGGAGTCGGGATTGGAGGGGGTCGCTTGGTCGCTACATTTGTTCGTAGGATTTGGTGTCGATTTGCACAAGAGACCGCACACGAGAGGGACGAAACCCTGACGGAGGGTCGACTCGGACCTCACACGTACGTCGCCTTGCGTCCTCACCATGACGACGTTCCTCCGGAGTGACGAAGAGACCCAGGACTGAAAGGACTCGGGTCTTGCTCGTGTCACCCGACCCTTTCCGAGTAAAGGGTCCCTTAGGGGACGGTAGTGGTAGTGGGTCGTGTGTCGGGTGGGGGCAGGAGGTGGAGACGGTCGTCTGGAGAGAGACGGGTTTTATAGGTGTCACCCAGGAGACTGTTCCCTGGTCCAAAGGGTCGATTACAATACGAAAGAGGAGAAGGTCCACCCTTTTCCTCCCCGTCACAGAGGTCGTGGGCGAGTGCGGGTGTCGGAACGAAGGAACTCCGTCGACTTGGGCTCGGGGGCCGAAGTGATTTTGTCGACGACAGAAAAGGATGAAGAGAACGACAGGAACCGAAAAAAAGTACGGGACCTGTGAATCCTTAGTCCGAGTCTTGGGTCCCCAGGGTCCCCGGCACCAGACTCACCGCCCCTGGTAAAGGTGAGAGGTCCTTCGGACCGAGTGTCTTCCCTCCCCCGTCGTCTTCTCTAAGATCCCGACCCCCGGGGTCACTACTGAATGGGTAACAAAGGCCCGCACTAAGGAGGAGAACTTCATGTTCTAATTGAAAAAGGCGTAGCGGACCAAAGATTCGTTCTTCCTCTGTCGGTTGCCCCGTCCAGTCTTTCCGTCCCAAAGTCCTTAAAGCAGGGAGCGACTTCAAACGGGGCAGTGACCGAAGGCCACTCCCTTCTCTGGGGTATTAGGGGGCTCCGTTCGGTGTATGAGGGTTACACACAGAAAGGAGACGGGATATCCTCCACGGGAGGTGGGTGTGAGACCGACTCGTACCAGACGTCCTTTTCTCCCGAGGCTTCATCCCAGTTCCAGGACACTGAAGGGCGGGAGGGGTCTCGACGGTAGTGGGGATGTGTGTGGGTTCGAGGGGAGAGAGTAGTCGGTGTCTCTTTTTCGGTGTCGGAATCTGGTCCTTGTGTCCGGCCCGTCTGATTCGGGGGCTTTCGACGTCGGTGTGTCTCCGTCCTAGAACTCCAGACCGGAGTCACTGGGGTTCGGTGGAGGTTGGTTCTTTCTGGGACGAGACGGGGGGACCCTACCTCCACTATACCTATCCGGTCGCTGTCCGACCACCCCCGGTCGCGTCGTCCTTGAGGTCCTTCGTGAGCTCCCCAGAATGCGGAGTCCAACCACTTCGGTCTGGGGAGGGTGGTAGCCCCACGAATTGGTTCCTCCGGTGTGTATCGTGGCGCCCGAGTCTCCCCTCACCCGTGAAGGCCCCCACCCTGCCTACACCCACCAAGTCTCTCTTTCTCCCCGTCTCTCTCTCTGTGGCTCTGGCCCTTACTCTCTCTTTTCCTTTCGTCTTCCTGTCTGTCTCCGGGTCTCTCTTCGTTCCCCTCTCTCTCTCTCTTCACCTATTCTAGGGTTTACTCCTGTCTCGGGGTCTCCCCTTCCTCGGACCGTCTCTCTGTCTGTCGCTCTGTCCTCCCCTTGTCCGGAGGTCCGTCTCCTCATGTTCTAGGTTTCTTTCACCCCCACCCCCCNCCCCCCCCTGCTGCCTATGTGTTGTTCATGGATGACATCTCGTGTCCCTCGACACGAATTATAGGACACTATTTGGTATTCCCCTTTCTTATAATTATAAGGATATACTTTTTGTCTGTCGGTCACCCTTAAACGACATGCTGAGTCCCTCGAGTTGCTGTTGGCTCACGAGACACTGTTGGATCTCCCCACCCTGTCCCACCCTCCACCTTCCCTCCAAGTTCTCCCTCCCCTGTATACACATGGATACCGGCTAAGTACAACTACATACCGTCTTTGGTTACTTTATAACATTTCGGTAATACGAGGTTAATTCTTATTCATTTCCTTACCTTTACCATATGTCCTCCGTTTTAAAATTTTCCTTATACTTTTCTTACATACGTAAACATATATACATGAACGTCCCGTCGTCTCAACATGTCGTGTTGTGACACTTAGTTGGTAAGAAGTTATTATTTCATTTTTACTTTCTTTCCCTCTACCTCGGGATCTTCTTCCGTCTCCCTCTCAGTCTCTACGGCTCGCTACGTCCTTTCCCCCCTTCCGTGTGGGTTCCCGGGTGACGGGGGTCGGGGGAGGGGTGTTGGAGGTTCTGTGTCGTCTCACGTCGTCGACCCCAGACGCCCCCAGTGTCTGTCCGGGGCCCTCCGGTAGTCCGGACACTTGAACGAACTAGGGTAGACTCACATGTCACCCTAGTTAAAAAGATCCCGCCCCAGGGGGTTAAACGAGTATCGGAGTCGACGTGGGTCTTGGGAACGTTTTTTGAGAGTTTGGCCACCGACCCTCGGCACGTACGTGTCCAGATGGTCGTGCGGAATGGGGACAGGCCTACTCACAGGGGTCTGGGACGTCCCTAAAGGTCGTAGGAGTGATAGTCCAGAGTTCAGACTCTGTGCCTGTCCGGACGTGCCTGGGAGAAGTAAATACCTGGGGTCGGTCCGAAAGTCGGGACAGAGGTAGGTAGAGGGTCGTTCCTTTCCGGTGTGAGTGAAGGTCCTCCCAGCGACCATTCTGGGACCCGAGGGACCTAGTTAGACTAAAGTGGAGGACAGCACGTCCGGAGGGTGGAGCTCCAGAGTGATGAATTGTAGTTAGAACGGGAGGGGTCGTCCCACCCGTGACCCCCAGGAGTCGGTATATCCGACTCTGGTCTTGGGAAGTAAGGTGTCGTCCCCCAGAGACTCGTTTAGAGTCTTCCAGAGAGTCGGAGTCAAATGAGTAGACTTATTACCCTCGTTACCGTGGTACGAAAGTAGAGGAGTCAGTGAGTCGTTTTCAAGTGGTTCGTGGATGATACACGGTCCGTGACAAGACCCAGGACCCCTGGGTCCCCACTCGTTGTGTTTCGGGACTCAGGAGGCTCAGAAGTGCCTCCGTCCACTGTGTATCTCCCTGGTACGACTGTTATTCGTTATATTAGGACCCCTGGAGGGACCACCAGCTTACCAATTCTTAGACGGACCGTTACGTCTCCTGTACCCAATCTAGGGACCAGTCCCTTGATTCTAGGGTGTACGGGACCTCGTTGATTCGGCCGTGGAGTGTTGATCTCTCAGACACACATCGTTGGTTCTAGGACGTACGGTGTTGATTCTGGACTACGTCGGTTTATTTATTTATAAAATTTTTTACTATTGGAATCTAAGTCTTTGAATGTGTCTCCCTACCCCATCACTGACCCCCTCCCCTCCCGTATCGATAAAGTCCAAGTCCCACGTCTTTTTACAGAGTCTCAACCGGATCTGTAAAGTCAGTGGTCCTCCCGGGTCGATACCTTACTGGGTGTCCCTCTGCGTGAGGTCCGTCTCGTGTGACCCACACGTTTCCGGGACTCCACCCTTGTTTGAGTTCACAAACGTCTTGTCTGTCTTCTTCTAGGAACACCGACGTCTCACGACACCTCCCTGTCTCTCCTCCTCTCGTGTTCCACTCGTCCCGGGTGACACGTTCCGGAGTACCCGACCTTGTGTCCTCTCCCAAACTTGGATTTCCGTCGTCGACTCTTCCGGTTCTTCGGCACTGTCAGGTCTCGTTATTCGGGCGGTCGAGACTCCAGAACCAGAGCTTGTGGTGAGAGGTCATTTTCCTCGGTAAAGAGTCCTGAAGAGGCCGTCGGATAACCAATTCTAAACCACGAAGGTGACGTCCCCCGTACCCAAGCTAGGGACCAGCCTCTTGATCCTAGGACTTACGTCCCCCTGTACCGGTTTCTTTTTTATCTCGGTAAAGAGGGACCTCCTTACTGACTCAGGCCGCGACCCCGTCCTTTATATGTTCTGCTCGGGTCTTGTAGAAATTTGCCTCTTCACAATTTTTCTTCCTGTGTGTTTTTTTTCACACCACCCTCCCACAGTTTTCCTGTGTCCCGGGTTGGATTCTCAAAGACTGCTGGTGTCGACCTTGTTAGACTCTTCGTTTCATTTATTGTGATCACGATCTGATATTGTGCTGCTTATTTTATTTATAGATGTGTAGATGTGTCTACATTTATTTACTGTCTTATTTATTTGTTTCCTCTCTCTTCCCTGTGCACAAGAAACACACACACGTACGTACGAGTCAGTTCGGGTTGAGAAACACTGGGGTACCTGACTGACATCGGACGGTCTGAGGAGACAGGCACCCTAAGGGGTCCGTTCTTATGACCTCACCCAACGGTAAAGGAAGAGGTTCCCTATAAGAACTACGACCCTAGTCTGGGACACAGAGGACGTGGTGTCCGCCTAAGAAATGGTGACTCGGTGGACCCTTCGGAATGTCTCAAAGTTGATGATTTGCGTCTTCCTACCTCCCTTCATCTTTTAGTGATAATCTATGGTGCCACGATTAACAATGTCCGTTCTGGGAAGGTACTTACAATTTGACCGACCGTTTTGCAACTCCTTTCTACTCTTTAAACGTATCGACGTTTCGTAAAAGGGGTTTATAAATGATTCGTAGTACCGCCGAAAGTGAACTCAGGTGTTTCAGAAACTATAAGCGGGAAATCCTCCACGTCGACCTGAAGGGAGGGGAACTGTCATCCGACCTGTCGTTCAACGAAGATTTCGTGTCTCACCCCTGAAGAGACCACCAGGTCTCACCACCAATTCTGTAGTGGAAGGTTACGTCCCCCGTGTTCAATCTAGAGACCAGTCCCTTGATTCTAGGGTGTACGGAGGACCGGTTTTTTTGGTTTTACATTTTGTCTTTGTTATAACATTGTTTCAGTTATTTCTGAAATTTTTACCGGGTGTGTAGGTTTTTTTTTTTTTTTTACGTGTCTCATCCCTACCCTTTCTGTTGTCGAACTGTCCCTCCGTCGACTATGAAGGGACTCGTTCCCTCGTTTCAGTTGTGGTGGATATCACTGTATTTTGGGGGTCAGTTCCACAACCCACGGGGACTACATAGCACTACCCTTCCCGTGGGGGAATGGAGCCCCCTTGAGAAGGGGGTTTAGGTGTTCTGGTCGGAGGAGGACTTTTTTATAGTTTGTGTGGGTTTAGCATCCTGTAAGACGTCTAAGGCTCTCGTCAGGAGAAGTTTTCACTGTTCCATTCCTTTTAGTTCCTTCTGACTCTTTACCAGTGTCTCACCTCCGGTTCCCCAGTGCTCCTACTTCATGTCTCTTCCTAAGACCTAGTCTAGAACCTGGCCTTTTGTCCGTAGTCACCCTTTTACCTTTTAGGTTTCTTTCAGACACGTCACCAGGGGTTAGAAAACCCGTGGTGCCTGTCCAAGGTACGTTCTGTTAAAAGGGTACCTGACCCTCTACCAAACCCCTACTTTTCTGTGTCCTTCTCCCGGTGCACTTCTAGCCCAACCTCACTTCGCAGACGTCCGATTCCTAGCGGTTCCTACGAGTTGTTTGTGGTCTTCGATCTTTTACGTGTCTTCCTAGAAGGGGTATCGTGGACGTTCTCTAGTGGGACGGTTAGGGACCTAAAGGTTGAAGGTCGGAGGTCTTGGTGCTCTCTTACTTAGTGATATCAAAGGTCCGTCGGACCAACAACACTTCTCAAGACCGTCGGACTCCTTTGAGTGTGTCGGACCTTGTCAGATGGGGTTCGTGCCACGACACCGAAGTTCGACTTCTCCGGAGTCACTCTTGTTTCCGAACGAGCGTCCCCGTCTCCGGTCCGTTCGTCGGTAGAGGTAAGGAGTATCGATGGCCTCCCGTGTACAGGAGGGGTCGACTAGGCCCAAAGGAAGGTCTCGTTCGACCATAGGTACCGTCCATAGGTAAGCGACTGACGGTTTCTCCTGGTTACAGTTCAGGTGTCCAACGTTTGTCCACGTCAGGTGGTTCATCCCGGTCAAGGACTCTGACGACACAAACCCGACACCTCGAAAGACTTTTGTGACGCAAACAACGGTAATAACTTTTGGTCTTCGACGACGTATTTTTCTACTTGTCTCTCGAAGAGAATTTTTTTTTTTGGTCCGTCGGACTAGTGTGAGGAAATACCGGTGTCTGACCCTTGACTCCAGACTGACAGGGGGGCGGTGGGAAAATTTTACAAATAAATAAACCGACACAACCCAGAGTCAACACCGTACAGTTGTGAAATTAACCCGACACACCCTAGATCAAGGGACTGGTCCCTAGTTTTGAGACAGGGGTCGTGACCTTTTAACCTCAAGATGGGTGACCTGGTGGTCCCTTCAGGGGACTAACCGGTAAATTTTCTCACTGTTCGAGTGGTAAGGGGGATCAGGGATGTGAGGGATCGTGGAGGGTGGTCGGGAAGGGATTGAAACAAGGACGGGGTCTCCGTACGTAGACCCAAGTGTTCGAAGATCTGTAGACCGAACCCCACAAGTAAACACGTTATGAGAAGACCGTTTGAAGAAAAAAAACTCCCAAATAAAACAGCGTTCTTCACAAATCCATAACGTCGACGTTTGTCGTATGACTTCTGTTTAGAAGAGACGGCTCTAAAACAGACCGTTTTTATTCTTCGTCTCAGAGAGAGTTTCCCAAGGCCTTCCTGGTTGTCTGGTCGTTACACTACTCAAGCAACCACCTTCGTAAAAATCCCACGTTTCCTATAGAGTCAGAGGACCTTTTCAGTCCCAAATTTTTTCGTGTTGGACAGTTCTTTATGTCCGAAACAATCGACTGTGACTTGCTCCTCTTCCCCTCGATCCTTCCTTACTTTTCAGACACCTGCAAGTTCCTCTCAGACCGGTTCGGGACCCCAGACGTCCTAAGACTTTTTCCTTTCGTACCCTGTTAGTCCCCTCCGAAGGACTTCCTCTACTCCAAACTCGTGTCCGAACCCTCTTCGTCACTTACCCACCCGTTTCTCTTTACTCTACCCGTGGGAAGGTTCCCTCCTTCCCACTACCACTTAAACCTTCCCCATTCCTCCCCACAAGTCCTCTTGGTCTGGGGGGCTGAAGTCCCCTTCTCATTCTACCTCCGTCGGGCACGTCCCGGGACTTACGGAACCCTTTTCGAACAGTCTAACCCCACTGACTACCAGACTTTGTACGAGTGACCCCCGGTTCGTATGAAAAGGGTGTGTCACCCTGAAGGTTCCTCTGGTTGAATGACTGTTCGTTTCACTACTCTGAACGGGCTCCAGTGACCCGATCACTCCCCGTCTCGGACCTGACGTCTGTGTCCGTTCCTTTCGTCCCACCCATACGTCTGACCCGACCAGATTTCTCACACCGACACACCGGGACCCCTTCAATGAGTTGTAGAGACTTGGAGGTCGCGTTCTGGTGTTCCTGGTCAATTGTCATTGGACCCAGGTGTCACGGGAAGGGTGGATGTACCGGGATCCCGTAGTCGGTTTGGGGTCATTCCGTCCTTTTCCCCTCTTTAGTCAGACATTCTGTTCTTTTAGGCCTTCCTTCTCGGTGGTCCTCGGTCGTCCGAAGACCGGAGCTCCCCTCCTCTCTTGTTCCGAGTTGTGGTCCACTTCCCCACCGGTGTCGTCTCGTGTGTCCCCGACGTTGACATTGGTAACGTAGTTTGGGTGTTGGAAAGTGGCTTAGTGACATCCGAGGGGCTGGGTCTCTTAAGTCGGGGGTCGAGAGGGGCACCCAGGTCGGACGTCTCCCGTCCCTCGGGGAGGTGCCTTGTGGGCGACTACGACGAGACCCCAGTGGGGGGTGGGTGGGGACCGGGGAAGGGGACGAAGGGTTTCGGATCCTCCAGGCGTCTCAGTGACGGCTTCTGACCCCGATTCTGGTCTGGTGTCGGTCAGAGGGCGGGGTCGGTCCTGTACCCGCCGGCAGGGGCGCAGAGGTCTCCTCCGTCCACCGTCTCCTGTCGTAGCCCTACCCCATGTCCACTGAAGTTGTTCAGGTTTTAACGGTCACGTCGTCCTTCAGTCCGCACTTTAATTGAAATTGAGTCTCCGGGGTCGCGCGTCTGTGTCTCTTTAATTTCACTGTCCCGTTCCAGGAACCCCTTCCCTATTGGAAGGTGGACCACCGCTAATGTCTCCGTCCTCCCTCCCTCGGACCCTCCTCCGGGTCAACCCCACTCGACCACTTCGAAACGTGAGACTCTTTCTCTTGCGGAGTGGGGTCGGGGTCGGACTAGACAGAAGAACAGGAATAGTTCGATAGTAATATAGTGTCTGCATAAAGAAATACTAGGCAGACGCGGTGGTCTTACCGTCTGGAGGAGTGAGTGACGAGAGAGGAGCCACAGGTCTTGTCACGGACCGTGTCTCGTTCACAAGGATTTATAGACAACTTACTTACTCACTTACCTACTCCCTCCCATCGAGAGAACCAGAGACGACTACTTCACTCTTTTTAGTGTCTTGTGAAGGATGTCCGGACTGTGACTTATTGAAGACCCCAAAGTAAGTTAGAAGTTGGGTAGAGTGTCTACCCCGTTGGCTCCGTGGCTCTCACTGACCGGTGAGTTCAGTCTACGAACACCAGGAGTTGGACGGGGGATCTGGCACCCGAACGTTTTTGGGGTAGTGTAGTGAAGTGCATTTGGAGTAATGATCGGAGGAAATCGTGTCTATTATTTTGGGGTTTGAGCAGCGGTCGGGATCCACTAGACACATCGTGGAAGAGGAAGTGGATGGGGAAGCCCTGGACGGTCCGAAGAGACACTAGGGTGGTCGAGTCAGGTCGGGGTCCCGGAGACGTTGCGGACAAGGTGGACGGGGACCAGCCCCTTTCCCAGATGTACGGTCGACGACGAACCAGAGACTTACAAGGGAGTCGACAGTCCAGGACCGGGACTAGGGGAGCCGATTTCAGTGGGGAATGTAAGAGAGGGTAGTGGGACAAACGGTAAAAGTATCGTGAAAAAAAAACAGAAACACAAAAAAACCCCCCCCCCGGTACGGTGGGTCGTATGCCCTAGAATCGAGGGGTTGGTCCCCAGTTTGGGTACGAGAGACGTCACCTCAGAATTGGTGACTTGGTGGTCCCTTCAGGGAAGTATCATAAAAAATTTCATTTACTGACGTGACTAAATTAGTGCTAGTGTGACCTTGATTTTAATGTCTTAACTAATACTAAAGTCACCGTTTGATACCCCTTTTTTTAATTTTAAGATTCTTCTTTCGTTAAGTTTATTGAACGAATGTCTATGTAAAAAGATTGTACTTTGTCTGGTGAATAGTGGCTTCTTTAGAGTTTTAATAAATAGAGATACAAAATTTGAATTTGTACAAGTAGACACTGAATCTAAAACCTCATTTAAAGTGATCCGTCAATGGATGAATCGGTTTTACATGAGATCATCTCCTCTTGACAGGAGACTACTTCTAATATCCTATATTCTTAACCCGTGACCAAAGTCATTTGAGTATCGAAATAAAATGAATATTCGTCGTCATAGAATAGTCAATCGTGATAAACATACCTATGGAAAACGGAAACAACAAACCTAAGATACCGGTAAGAATATTGGACTTTAGTAGGTGCGATAAGTCGAATTTTATAATGAGTAAACATCAGATCACTTTTTTTTTTACATACGTTCTGAAGATCACATTATTATAACGATAGTTTTTACAAATACAACTTTCCTTTTTATGTTGAACCATATAATTTCGTATTTATACCTCGAATTCTGTCGATACACTGGTGTCATGAAAAATAGACGACTATAAAAGAGTAAATGAATTGAACAAAAGACAGAGGTGACGATCTATATCGAATTACTTTCATATCCCTTGAAACAGAACAAGTGTCGATTTAGGGGTCCAGGACCTTGTCCCGGACCGTGTATCACTCACATTATTTACACATAACTTACTAACTTGCAAGGGTCGTCCCAGACGGGTCGACTCTTGTACGGTGCGAGTAGGGGATTTGGTCGGTACTCTCCGGGATTTGGTTTGAGGTAGATCCCAAGGGGGTGGGGGTCGTCACCGGGGTCCTTCCAGGGCCCTTCGAAATCTTTCCTGATTATACCGGACTAACCTTTTATTTGACACATCATAACTCTCCCTAAACCATGGCCTTGTCACTTGTGTGAGAGTTCCGGTTTGTTTTCGTGTCCGGTGTATCCTGTGCCTTTTGGGTCCCTATGGGGTTACGAGGGGGTCTTTCCTATGGGGTATCGGGGACCGTCGGTGTCCGATTCACTGTCCGTCGTTATTTCCGTTCCGTCCACGAGTGTTCGGGTTTATTCGGTTCCTGGAGTCACCGTTGTTTTCTGAAAAGATCCAACGAGGTAATCGGTGGTCCTCGACGTTCCACCCACCGGCACAACCCAGTGGTCTCGGATCTAATCAGTACGCCCAGGTTTTTGATATTCTCCTCCCTGGAGGGGTTGTTGGACAGGTTGTGGTCGTCTATAAACTTTTGGTAGTCCTCCAAACGTACGGGGGTCCCTACCCCTCGAGTCACGGCGTGTATGTGGGACGTTAAGGTGGGGTTCCTTCAAGCCTGTCAGTCTGGTTTGACCTGACGGGTAACCTGGTCGATTCGTGGCGGGAGGACTCCAGTGTGTCTTTACTTGGAACTTGTCAAGTTTCTGACACTAGGGTTTCCTGGATGGATATTGGATTGTAGGGGCCTCACAAGTGTCGGTGTACAAGAAGTTGTCCGTTCTGAGGAGACTGGAAAATCTGAGGACCTATTGCTGTACTCCATTATAGGGGAGGAGCCGGTTCCTTCGATACGACGATGATTACGTACGGGTCCTTTTTCGGTTGGAGAAAGACTGTCAGTGTTAAGGAGTCGCGGACCACGGGTCGAACTCGTGTATTTCTGTGACCGGGGGTCGTGGCAGGACCACGGGGACCAGACGGTCGAGCCGGGTGCGGTTCACACGTACCGTGAAGTGACCATAAAAAGACGAAGATCACAAGTAGACCCTTTCCCGGGGAAGTGACCCGATATAGTATGACCGGTAAGGTTTCGCAGACCCAGACCCACTCACGGGGGTCGACGAGGGTGTGACCCGACACAGTGTCTACCTGGGGGACACACGTGGTGTGTGTCAGGATTGATACGAATGTAGTCTCGGGTTTGGTGTCCCAGAGACGAATGAGGCACCGGTGGCGTGCTCGAGTGTGAGGAGGACCATTGTCGAAGGAGGTCGAGTTTGTCCTCCTCCTGGACGTCGGGAGGTGGAGACAGAGAGTCTTCGATACGTACGTCGAACGGGTGGGAGGGGTTGGTGCCAGACAGAGGGTTTCGAAGTACCCCGGTGAGGGAACCGGGGAGTGGTGGAGACGGAAAGGTAGGTTCCGGGTCGGACCGGGTCTTGAGGTCGGGCTTAGCGGGGGAAGGTAGGGGAGGAGGTCGTGGACCGGGACCGACCCTCGGGGCTGCCTTTGACTTTTGGGCGTAGGGTGGGGCCCGGTGGGTGGGGTGACACGCAGACGTGCCGACGGGAGTTCATGAGTGTAAAACTACAAGAGTACTATGACGGACCACAGCCTCCCGACCAACATGTTACCGACGTCCTTTTGTCTCTCCCTCCGTCCAGTCTCGGCCCGGTCCTGACACCCGTCGACCGCGCCCGACCCGACCGGTGACGGGACAACGCCACGGGGTCCGGAACCGTAGTCCCTCGACAGGTGACCACACTCTTGGTCGGCGGCCGTCCGTACTTTGTCTTGTACCCCTGGGTCGGGTGTCGGGGGCGGTCCTTGTCTGACACTGGGAGACCCGTGTCGCTACCCATGATACCGGGAGAGGGGACCCCGGTGGCACCGACGAGACGCCCTGTGTCCTGTCAAGCCCGTACTCGTGGGTTCCGTTCGTGTGTGGAGGGTCCACTCGACTCTAGTCGTTACCGGAACTTGTCTCTTTTGACGGGTTGTACCACTGTATGGGACGGTGGTGGTCCCTGACCGTCTTCTCTTTTGTCAGGTTATCACGGTTCCCAACCGCTTTTGCACCCCTCTATCCTTCCGCACGCATGTCGGCTACCTTTGTATGTGTCCATAGACACGGGGGCTCTACACTTCCCTCCACACGGGCTCCTGGGAGAGGGGAGGACGTCCGCGGGACCTTTGTCAGTCCGTGACACAACGTGGTTCTCTACCCGGGGTCTTCCGTACCTTCCGTAGCAAGTATTGTCGTTGTGCAATCTTCGTTCGGTCCTGAAGGAACCGCCGGTTCACCAAGTCTGAGACACGAAGGTTACGTCCCCCATGTCCAAGTTGGAGATCAGTCCCTTGATTCTAGGATGTGCGACGTGCTATGCCGGTTTTTACAAAATTTTTCTTCGTTCGACTCATAGGTGGAAGTCTTTTTCCTTATTCCTTCAGTCCTGAGCAAATGAAGAGCTTCCGATGTGTCGTCACTCTTTACTTACTTGACCCAGGTGTATGTTGTTGTTGTTGTTGCACACGTTTAGTTTTCCTCCTTCAACGACGTCACAGACGCTACCCCGTTCTCGACTCGACCTACGACACACAAGAGAGAGGACCTACCGTCCCGACGTCAATTTCCGATTGGTGGGCCCGAGTGTAGGACCGAGACCGTAGAAGGTCGACATACAGAGACCCGCTCGCTGAAGTCGGGTAGACACGGGGTCCAAAAGTAGGTATTTACCGCAATTTGAGCCTCTCAACAACAGTTCTAGGTTGCTCTATTACTTACGTTTCGAGAGTCGGTGCAGACCTTCTGACTCTCCGGGTTCTTCATAGTCCCAGGAACAGTGGTAGTTCCACGTCACTGACATAAGTACCTTCGTTAAAAAGGACGGGTGGAACATAGGTAGGTGTGGGTCACAAAAACAAAAAGACAAACGGATAATCAGTGGGTCAGCACAGGCTGAGAAACGTTGGGGTACCTGACAGCTGACGGTCCGAGGAGACAGGTACCTTAAAAGGCCCGTTCTTATGACCTCACTCAACGGTACGGGAGGAGGTCCCCTAGAAGGGCTGGGTCCCTAGTTTGGACCCAGAGGACGTAACGTCCGTCTAAGAAATGGCTGATTCGGTGGTCCCTTCGGGGTCATCCTGTCCACGTTTGACCCTTTCGTCTACTTCGGAAAGACGAGAAAGAAGGAGAGAACAAGCGGACGAGGGGGACGGGGAGTGGCAGTTCCTTGGTTCACATCGGACCGGACGACCTCCGTTCTTCGACCGTGCCTTCTATCGTCGTGATCGGTTTTTGGGTCTTGGTAGAATCGGTTTTCGATCTGGGTGGTCGACTAAAAGGTCGACGGGTGTCTACCCTCACCCGGCTCGGGTGTAGTTCTCTTTAACGAGTCGACTGAAGATATGAACACCCTTTATAGTTGAACAAGAAATTTAGACCCCGGTCAGACAATGTGTCGTCAATGACTGACTATGTTAATGGTAGGGGTAAAATGTCTACTCTTTTAGATCAGAGACTCTCTACCTTTGTAAACGGAGACCGACCATTCTCTACTCGACTATGAACTTAGGGTAGAGAGTCGAGGTCGGGACCTCCCTCCCCAAACGGGAGAGAGACGGCCGTGCGGAGAGACACATAGAGGAAGACACATAGAGATACGTAGAGCGAAACACAACCGGAGAGAAGGATAGGAAGAGTGGAGGGAGGGAGAGAGACAGAGTGTGTGGGTGTGTCCGTCGGTGTCTACTGCCACCATGGTCGGAGTCCATGTCTCCCACTACCCAGTCCGACCCGTCCGTTTCTGTCTCTACACCACAGGCCTTCGGAGCTCCATCCCGGGACCCCACTCCGTCCTACCATATAGTCCGGGACGGGAACTTGGTTGGGGACTTCTCCCTCGACTTGTGTGGAGGACTGTAGCAGGGTCGACTACCCCTGGTGGGGGTTCGTAGTACCGTGTCCAGGTTGGACAGTAAAGGGGTCCCTGTCCGGAGGATGGTAGACACCTGTCGGAACCGACTCCTGTTAAGTGGTAAGGAGTCCGTTAAGGTCCGGGGTTCGAGTCGATGAGGGGGGTCCTACCTCTGAAACGGGGTACCGACCGTGTCCGGTAGAGGGGGGTACGACCCAGTCGACGAGAAGGTCCACGAACCGAGATTAGATCCTCCAGAGGGGTGGGGGTGAGACACATAGACTTGTAGTCCCGTCGTCCTCTCTGGTGTCAGTCTGAGTCACGTCTTGAAGGGTTGGTCTCTTCCAATTGTGTAATGACGTGTGCTACTACCGGGTGTAGAGTCCTGCCGTTCCTCAGGATGTTTCTACGGACATGACTTAAGGTCCCGTAATTTACGACACGAATTAGGACCCACTGAGACGTAGTCCAGAAAATACAAGAGGTGTTCGATTATTTTGTGTTCGAACCGTCCTCACCCGTGCGGAATGTACAAGTGAAGCCCCTCGTCTACCCAGGGTTAAATTCACTACCGCAAGGGCAACGATTGACAGTCTGTATACGGAAGTTGTTAGTCCCGGAGTCGCAAGAGCAGACCTTTTGCCCGTATCTCGTTTATCCTTGGTGGAATATCCCGAAAACTCTTCGGGTCCTTCACAGTCTAAACCGCTGAGTTGACGGCAGAAAACCAAAATGTCTACCGTCAGAGGTGTCAGATTCCTCCGGTCCTCCCCGGCTTCCTGTTGTATCTCTCTGGGGGTCACGGTCACTACCCGATCCCCACTCTTCGCCCCCCCGCCCCCCCACCTCCCCCCCCCGGGTAAAGATGTTCCACCCTACCCGGTCTTTTCTCCACTGCCTGAAGGCCCTCCCGCCACCCCAGGGTCGGACGGAGACTGGACGGTTTGGACGTCCCCTCCCTAGTGAAAGTGGGAGACCGGGACGACCCACTCTGTTCCTGTGTCGTGAGACGACGGGGTCCACCGGAAGTCGTTCTCTGGCCCTTCTTTAGTCTCCTGTGGCACCCTACACGACGAGGATTGGTCTCCCCGACAGGAGGTTCCTCCGTGAACGACCCGTGGCTCCATTTGTCTGGACCCGCCCTTTGTGAGACCGGAGTCCTCCGACAAGCGACGGGACAGTGCCCTCATTCCTTCCTAGTGTTCCGTAGAAACCGACCATGTGACGATTGCCCCTCCCCCGTCCCGGTCTTCACCCCCAAGAGTGGGGAGGAGTGGTGGACGTCCCCCGACATGTTCCGGTCCGTTGTGGACGAGACAGGACCCTCCGTACAGGAAATTATATCTCCGGTACTCCGGTGGAACCGGAAGTGTGGGTGTCTTCGAAAGAGACGATGGCGGGTCCAAAGAGGACAACGGTCCCGCTGTGTTCTGGTTTCTCCACCCTGAAAAGGACCACCAAGCCACCAATTCTTAGGTGGACGGTCACGTCCTCTGTGTCCAAGTTAGGGACCAGGCCCTTCTAAGGTGTCCGCCTCGTTGATTCGGACGAACGGTGTTGATGACTCCGGGTACGCGGATCTCGGTCACGAGGCGTTGCTCTCTTCGGTTGCGGCACTCTTCGGCGCGTAGCGTCGATCTCTTTCCGACGGGCGTTGTTGTTTATGGGTTGCGTCGGTTATTATTATTATTTGAACTTAATTTTTTTTCGAAATCCGCCCCTTTAGGGACCGGGTCTGGGGTCTCCTCACTCCGCCCCGCCCTCACGCCCTCGTCGACCCCATAGGTATCCTTCCGGGTGGGGGAGGTGCGGACATAAAGGAGGAGATCTTTACCCCCGCGTCGACTCATTCCTCCCTCTTTCGCGTGTGTCCGGTCCTACACGGTCTGACCTTCCGGACCCTGTCTTTACTGATTCTGTCTCCTCGATCCAGAACCCCTCTTCCTGCCCCGAGGAGAGGCTCTTCTTGGTCCACCTACTCCACGGTCTTTACTTCACAGTCGAGACCCGGAGCCAGGAGACCACTGTGGCGTAAGAATTTTATTGTGGAGACTTGTCCTTCCTTTGGTCACTGAGTCTCGTCATACCTCTCCTCCACCCCCGACCCGACGGGGAAGGAGACCCGGTCGGGACCAGGGGTCCCACGTCCCCACCTCCCGGCTCGGACGTCCCGGGACGAACCTCGGTGAGAGTGATAATGGAGAGAACGGGTGCGCGCAAAGACGTCCCGGGTCCTGCGGGGGGTCCACTGGTAGAAGGGGTCGACTGACGAGGGGCCGACGTCTACCCTCTCTGGGGGCCCCTTGACCTGAGGGGTCACCACGACGGGTCACTGGACTCTGGACCCCAATCGTCGCGGTCGGGGCGAGGGTCGGACTCTGTCCTGAGGGCCCACCGTGCTTCGTCGAGAGACGCTTCTCACACGGAGACTCGACGGAGACGATCTTCCTATGGAGACCGGTGAGTCCGGCACACCATGGGTTCTGTCTCCCGTCTGGACACTCCTTAACCGACCACCGTTGGGGGACCCGAGTCGTGTGGAGAGGTGGAGGAGAGAACGACACACTGGGACCCGTTCCGTGACGGGAGAGACTCGGAGTGGACCTTCCACCTACCACTGTAAAGGTGTTTCGGACTGAACCACGAGACAGTCGCACTCAGGGGAGAGGTCGGGGCGGTTTCCGGTGGCTCGGTTCTCGGATACCTGACTGAAGTTCTCCTGAGGTCCCTGTCGGTGCGTCGGGGTGGTCAGTGAGGTCTGGAGGCGGAGGACACGGTGGTCGGAACTCCCTCGAAGGAGAGACTCTTGGGGTTCGTCTCCTGTCACAGGAGTGGGGGTTTCTGGGTCCTTTCTTAGTGACTCTGACACTCGGGGTGTCTGTGGGACGACGAAAGCCGCCTTAAGGAGTCCGGAGATCTGGGTCCCTAGAGGGAAATCCAGGGGTGACGGATGAGTCCTCGGGGACCCTCATTAATTCAGTCCTTTCCCCTTTCCTTCCCGGAGTCCAGATCTTTACCAACTCCCCGGTTTAGATCAGGACCTCGAGGGGACCGTTCTTTCCCCTTTGGTTCCACTCGTCGCCGACTGACTACCCCTACCTTTTACCACCTCACTGAGAACTTTTAGTAGACCGTTAATCAAGGAGTCCTCCAATTTGTCTTATTTATACTGGGTCGACCCACCTACTCTGTCATTTCTTAGACGGACGTTACGCCCTCTGGACCCAAGTTAGGGACCCAGTCCTTCTAGGGGACCTCTTCCCTTACCGTTGGGTGAGGTCATAAGAACGGACCTGTGTCCTGTTCTCCTCGGATCGTCGATGTCAGGCACCCCAGTGTCTCTCAGCCTGTGCTGATTCCCTGATTGTGAAAGTGAAAGTCGTCCAGGTCCGAATCTATAGGTGGGTTCTCTTTCTCTTTGTGTATAAGTGTACGTTTAGACTTACAAGTGCAGGTGTAACTAAGTAAATATTACGGGGTCTCGTTTTAGATGGATTTCCGGGTAGTTACCCATTTACCTATTTGATTTACGCCAGGTAGGCATGTTACCTTATGTTAAGTCGGTATTTTTCCTTACTTCGTTGGTTCTGTGTTCGATGGTGAATTCTTGTCCTTCGACTCTCTCTCTTCGGTCCGTGTTCTCCGGTGCACAACAGACTAAGGTGACTATGCTTTACAAGTCTTGTCCGTTTAGGTATCTCTGTCTTTCGTCTAACCACCAACACCCCTCTCCCCACCCTCCGGTCGTCCCCCTTCTATTCCTCCACTATCAAGTCCCTTGTCTCAAGAAAGACTCTCCTACGTTACAAGAGTTCAGTTAACACCTCTACGAGTGTGTGTAGACGATTGCATGATTCTTGGTGACTTAACAAGAGAAATTTACCCTCTTAACATACCGTGCACCTAATGCCGAGTTATTTCGATGAATTTTCGAAAAAATTTTTCTCCGACGCTCTCTGTAGAGTCTTTCGTACGGGTTGCCCTTCGTTCTCGAGTCCGACCCTCGAACAGTGGGTAACGTCCTCCTCGCAACCCGAGACAGGAACTCGGTATCCTCGGGGATGGGGATGGGTTGAGGGACAGACCGAGACGGGGGACGCTCTTGGACCCCTGTCCTTCTCCGGTCGACGAGTGTCGAGGTGTCACCGGGTAGACGTCGGCCGGGGGGTCCGACCCCTCGTCGACAGTGACGTCTTTTTTATGAGGTCCCTATTTTCAAGGTGGAAGAATCCGCTGGTGTTGTGGTTCACGGACGGCCCCCGGTCCACGACACGCCCGCTCGGAAATGGTGTGTGCTGAAGTGACCAGGGAGTAGTTCTAGGTGTCGCAGGGGTAAAGTGTCTACTCTTTTGGCTCAGGAAAAGGGTTCCGGTGCGCCGTTTGCGTTCCACCCCGGTTCAAATTTTAATCCGAGGCTTACGCATTTTGAAATAAAGGCGGGGGGTGGGCCATGTGTGTACGTCTCTGGGAGCGTGGTAGGTCGTCCGCGTAGGGGGTACGACACGGGTGGTAGAGACGTGGGTGGGTGCGGTACCCTGTGGGTGCGGGCCCAGGGCCCGTCCGCCCTCGAGACCGGTAGAGAGGGTCCTGAGGTTTCGGTGGTCGGCCCTCAAAGGCGCGAGGGTACGAAGGATAGGAACCACTGTGTTCTCCTACTGTCCACGGACTCTATCTTCTCCGGACCAGACGAAGGTCAGAGACGACGGCTGCACCGTAGAAGGGTAGTCGTTTTACTGTGACTGTCACCATTGTCATTGTTGATTGGGAGGTGGGAATGACAGATTCCCCACCGTACAAGTCCCGAACTGTTTTCCCACATACCGAGTAGAAGTGATTACCCATACACGCTAATAGGTAGGGTCAAATGTCTGTTCCTTTGTCCCGTGTCTCTCCAATTCTGTGGACGAGTCCCAGTGTGTCGATCCTTCGTTGTCTGGACGCTCTACTTGGGTCTAGTGGACCGGGCCTCGTGCCCGAAAGACGTTAGTCGGTCTGGCGTGCCCAACCTGAGGTTGACCAGTTAGAACGTCGAACTGACCGGCCCGAACCCTCGTCTCGGCCTCCTGACTGTGTGGGGGTGGAACGTGGGTCGCGCCGGGTCAGGTGGACGGGTGACAATAGACGGACAGGGAGAATAGTCTCCCACCTAAAGGACGGAGGAGGTCTCCTGTCTCGTCGAACCGTTGTCTGTTGAAGGAGGAAAAGAGGTGTGGGTGGACGGCGGGGCAGGTGGAGAGATCGATGGGGGGCGAAGGGTCTCGTGGGGTGGGACAAGGGGTCGAGTGGTCGAGGTGGACCCCGGGGTCCGGAAGGTCTTAGGCTACACGTCGGAGCCGGAAGAAGACGTCTCCCTGTCTCTTCTCCTTCTTAATTTTTTTTTTTTTTTTCTGTGGGTTCCGCGTGCGTGTGTGTGTGTGTGTCTCTTGTCTAATATTTATCTCCGGAGGAGGACCTTGTGGTACGTCGACGGGTCGGGTCGTGCGGGTAGGTCCGGGGTCCCCACCCCCACCCCCCGCCCCTTCCAGGGGGAGCGGTCGGGAGGGACCCGACGTCTGGTTGTGTCTCTCCGGACTCGTAGGGGTGTCGTCGGGACCGTTCGGGCGGTTCAAAGCTAAGCTTGTTTGTGTGGGACAAGAGGCCACGGCCGAGGGGGCTTCGGGGGTCGAGTTGCGCGGGGGGAGTGGGTCCCGGGCCCCACCCGTGTCTAGGGGCCGGTCCGGAGCTCTACGGAAGGAGACGGAACCTTCGGACCTTCGGCCGACTCACAGAGGTTAATGGAGCCTCGACCACGGCGGTCACTCACCCCTCCTCCTCCCCCTCTCTCCCGCTCTATCTCCGTACCCCTTCTATGGGAAAGATCCTAAGAAGATAAAGTGTTAGTACACTGATAAAGACTCGACGGGACCTCGAGGGGCGGAGGGAGGGGTGAGTGTTGAGTCCTGAATAATCCTTTTGTCCTCGCATACCGTCTTTCCCGATCCACTGACGCTTAAGTTGTCCGACCTGGGACTGGTACTTCCTGTGCAACACAGGCACGGTCCGGGGGTCAAGACCCTGGTGTCCCGGGCGAACCGACCCGGTCGATCCCCTACCCCACCCGTGTCTCGACCCTTTCCACCGAAGCCCCCTACAGAGATAGTCTACCTTTCGCCCCACGGGTGTCACGTGTGCACCCTCTGGACTCTGGGAGGGCACTGGGTCCTGTCCGACCCACGAATAGTGAGTCGGGTTGAGCCTCTGGTCGGTCCTGAGTCGGTATGTCCCCACTGGGTCTCGGGGTCTCCTGTACCGACTGTTGTCTTAACCTCCGGGTCCACAGTGTCGTCACCCCTCCGTACGACTCCCGGTCGGAGTGGGGAGGGGGTCGGGGGCACGGTCCCCCGTCCATACATCCACCTGAGTTCGACCGCGTCTCCTGCCGAGACGGATCTCGGGACCCGGGTCGGGTGGGTTCTTGTTCGGTACTAGAGCCGGGGGAAACACGTTTCGGTCTTGGGACTCCCGTCGTCGGAGTCTCACACCGACCCCCGGTTTTTTAGAACGCCCCCCTCGCCACGTCTACTAATAGTAATTACTACCGGTAAAATAACTCTTGGATGATACTCAGTTCGTAACCCATGTGCCGTACGTAATCATCATAAACTTAGTGTGTATTGTGCCTCAGTCCCTCTATCTTTATAGGGGTAAAATGTCTACTACTTTGACTCCGTGTCCTTTTATCATATTATTCAGAAAGAAGACTAGAGGTCCGAGGTTCTTCCCTCTTTCTGTTCTCGACCAGGATAGGTCCCGGAGGGGATCTAAATCCAGGGCGTAGAAGAAACTCAACACCGTCCATGGGCAGACCGTCAGTGGCGTTTGGTGGGGTCGGGACGAGTGTAGTGTTTCGGTCTTTGACAGTCGGTACCCCCTGGTTTCTACCTTCTTAAGGGATCGACCTGGTCTTCCTGACCCATATCCCACCGTTCTCCTGTCCCAGCGAAGGTGTTTGTAAACTCGTCGGTGAGACATAATTCGTGGTGCCGTACTTTGTTTTGCTTATTATAATCGGAGACAGACGTTATTTGGCTCCGATCACCCGTCAATCAGTACTCGTCACTACCGTCCAATCGTACGAGTCCGTCCTTTCCATGCACTCCATATGCTCCCTCAGTAATTCACCCAGTCAGTGAGAGAGGTCTTTCCATTTTCCTCCCTATGTGTCAGCCCCAAAACTCCTTACTTATCCTCAAATACACATGAGTACTCCGAGACACCTCTACCCTTTGACGGGTAACTCTGTTTCTCCACTGCAGTTTGTGTCCTTCCCGTCCCGACCTCTCTGACCCTGTGATCTTGACGGTGTAGTGTAGGGACCCGGGCCCAGAGTCTAGACCCTGGGTATGCCCCCGAGTCCTTGGGACACAGGATACTTCGTGTCTCCTATGGTAGAAGATAGTGTAGGAGGGACAGAGCCCTTGTGTTCGTGGACCCCTCCCCGGAAGGACGTCGGGACGTCTTCTCTCGTCCCTTCTCTGGGAAGGACTGGAAGGTTTCGGTGTCCCTCGGGTCGACTGCTCCGTGTCGGGTCCCGTCGGTTGAGAACAGTGTGTCGGCCACTCTCGAGGAAACGAGGGATTGTCCGGAAGGGGGTCCGAGACACGACTTCGGGACTCACCGGGACCCCGGAAAAATTCTGTTGAGTTAAAGGTTTTCCAGTGAATCCCTTTTTTTCTTTTTGACAGTACCTCGTCAGGATTTCTACGGCGTTGTGACCTTGTGCCGTGTCGTCCCGCCAGTTCTCGTTCCGGTGTACCCGTCGACCTGACCCGAGACTAGGTGAACGGTCGACACACCAGGACCTGTGCAGGGAAGTGACGGAGGCTCGGAGTCAAAGGAGTAGATGCTTTACCCCTGTTCTCGTCGTGGCGGGGTACGTCGACAACTCTCTTAATTTACTTGACTGTGTGTAAGGTTCGATTTTAGTCTCGATTTTAGTCCTAGACCGTACACCCCTCGTGATTCATTCCCGATCGACAATAATGACGACAGTTGTCATTACTGTGCCGGTACCGAGTGTGGTCCACTGGGGGATGTACACGGTCCGGACCTAGGGAACATTCGGGACAGGGAAACCTAAGGACGTCCATGAGTAGTGTCTTCGAAGATCGTAGTCGGAGTAAATGTGTGTTCCTTCGGCTCCGACCCCAGAGTGTCGAGTTCATCGGTCATTTCCTACCCTGTCCGTCCGGGACTTGACCGTGGGGTGAAGGAGTGTAAAAGGACCCCCGCGAAGAAGGTGGAGTACGATGTGTAGTGCCGAGGGTCCGAGAGACCAGGTCAGACGTCCCCGTCCCGCGACCCTCGTCACCCCTGCCCCACGGTGACCCTTAGACGAACCACCAAAGGTCGCTCGATCCCGGCAGTCCCACCGAAAGCTCTTTATGTGTCGACAGGTAGTCCCTGGGTGCAGACCCTCAGGCGAGACGAAATTGGGAGTCTTTCAGTGAAGTCGGGGTGTGCACGACTGAGTTTGTGTACACATAGGTGTGTTTCAGTAGGGTGACCTTGTGTGTGTGCACGTGTCTGTATGTTTACGTATCCTTAGTGTGCGGGGCGTGTACGACTCGGTGTGTGTCCGTGTGTGGGTGTGTGTGTCTCGGGAGTCATCCAGATGGGTGCATTTGTTTATTTGTGTATGTACACACCCCATGTTCACGTGTGTGCAGGGGGCGTTCCACCGAGGTTGTGTGTTAAACGTGTATACTTTTGTTGTGTGCGTGTGTACTTGGCGAGGGAGGTCTGTGGGTGTGTCTCAGGATCGAGAACCCGTCCTCCCGGTCTCGGAGTGGGACTGGTCTGGGGACCGGTCGGGGGGCGGGGAACTTCGGGGGTAAGATCGAGGAGGTCAGACTCGAGGTTCGGAGTGGCAGGAGAAGACGTCTCTCCTCCGTCGTGGTCCTTTATGGGTGAATGGGTGGGTCCTTCAGACCCTGGGGGTGTGGGGTGAGATCCAACGTGGTGGGAGGGGAGGTATGGACCGTTCACGATGTCGCAAAGTCCCCTCGTCAATGGGGAGGGGGGTCCGAGTCGAAGGAGTAGACATCGACGTCGGATTTCTGGGGCAGGTCTTAGAAAGGTCCACGCCCTACCTTCACTGGCTCACGGTTCCATATTAAGTACCCGGGAGCAATTGAGTTCTCGTGTCGTGAGGGATGTATGTGTCCTTGGACCTCCTTCGGGACCTGAGGTCCCGATCAATCTGTCTGTGTCTCCGTCTCCGCCCCGAGTCGGACCCTGCGGGCATAGTGTTGAGCTCACCCTCCCCTCAGACTTCGACCCGTAACCCCAAGGACCTGAAGGTTCTACGAGATGTTTTACGAAGTGTAAGAACCAATAATAATGACTATCTTAATAAGTAGAAGCAGGTCGAATCAGGATTGGTGTGACATATGTGTGAAATGATCTTTCTACGAATTTTAGATTCTGTTTTTTCCTGAACCAAGAATGAGAGACTAAAGGAGGAGTAGGGACTCGTTAGCCTCCCGGGACGGAGGCACTTAAGGCGGAGGAGTGGTAGAAGCCTTCCCCGACAGTAGGAGAAGTGACCTTTATAGGAAGATGGAAAAGGGTCGCCACGGGTAAACACGTCTGGATCGAGTTCAGTGGAGGTCCTTCAGACGAACCTAACGGGTGACGGGATCTGAAGATGTCACGGTCGTGGTACGTTTGACATATTCCTACACATTTGTAGGAAGCGATCACGACACACATAAACAACATGGGTTTGAGTTTCACACTCGGAGAAGGGTGTGGGCGGTCTGGAGGTGGAGGTTGGGGATGTGCAAGGGAAAGTTCTAGTTTGCTCTCAGGTAGGGGAGACACTCGGAGGTGTACACGACGTTGGGGGTGTCTTCCGTGAGGAGTCCAGCTGTCGGGTGGGTGACCAAGGTTCTTCGGAAAGGGTTAGGGCCAGTACGGGGCGGGACGGGTAAGGACGGGGAACCCCGGACGTCGTTGGGACGGAGGACGAGACGGTAGACGCACGTGGACGGGCCGGGGTGGGTGTGTCCGTCGAGGGGGGTACGTACGACCGCGGAGCAGGTACACGGGGCTTACCTATTACTTGGACTCAGGTCAGACGTCTTCTCGGTCCGTCCGAGACGGGCCGTCCTTCGGCGTAAAAGGTCGGTCGCACCGTAAATTTCTATCTGGGAACACAGGCGGAGAGTCTCCTTGGGCGTCTCTTCCTTCCTCCTAATTTTAAATTAGGCTAACTAGGGGGTTCCCCGTCATTCAGGACTGACGAGGACGGGTGGGTCGGAGGTCGGGAACTCCGAACCGGGTCCGTCCCCCTGGGGGCGGTTGGAGGTGACCCCTGTGTCCGGTCAGGGTGGGTTTTGATCTCTGAGAGACACGCCTCTCAGAGGGTGTAGAGACCGTAGGTAAGTAGACAAGTTGTCTATGAATTCTTTGTGGATGACACACGGTCCGTGACCTCTATATCGACCCCTTTTTTCTTAGGAACGGGAGTACCTCGGAGATAAGTGTTATTTGTTTGTTTTATATTTAATACAGGTCACCGCTGTTAATTTCGGTCCCTCTCCTCCACGACTACCCAAAAGTCCTAATTTGTCTCTCAGTTTTACCTGGAACCGGTTTTTCCCCTGTAAACTCGTTTGTCGACTTCCTCATTCTCTCTCTGTCGGGCTGTCCCTTTTTCCTCGAGATCCGTCCCCTGCGTCAGTCACGTTTCCGGGACTCTTTCGTCGTATGGACTCACAAGTTCCTTCATGTTCCCATACTCCGACCTCGTTTCCCACCCCCATCTACTTTCCTTTCTTTCTCCCTGACCCTGTTCCTCCCCTTTTAAGAAATCTGGGTACCGCACAGACCCTCTCCCCCACCAAAGTTATACACTTGACACTTGAAGGTATACAAGTTCGACCAAAATCTTTTCCGTCTCCTTGGTCTCTAGTTTAACGATTGTAGGTGACCTAGTACCTTTTTCGTTCTCTCAAAGTCTTTTTGTAGATAAAGACGAAATAACTGATACGGTTTCGGAAACTGACACCTAGTGTTATTTGACACCTTTTAAGACTTTCTGTAGCCTTATGGTCTGGTGGACTGGACGGAGAACCCTTTGGATATGCGTCCAGTCCTTCGTTGTCAATCTTGACCTGTACCTTGTTGTCTGACCAAGGTTTATCCTTTTCCTCATGCAGTTCCGACATATAACAGTGGGACGAATAAATTGAATATACGTCTCATGTAGTACTCTTTACGACCCGACCTCCTTCGTGTTCGACCTTAGTTCTAACGGCCCTCTTTATAGTTAGTGGAGTCTATACGTCTACTGTGGTGGAAATACCGTCTTTGACTTCTCCTTGATTTTCCGGAGAACTACTTTCACTTTCTCTCACTTTTTCGACCGAATTTCGAGTTGTAAGTCTTTTGCTTCTAGTACCGTAGACCAGGGTAGTGAAGTACCGTTTATCTACCCCTTTGCCACCTTTGTCACAGTCTGAAATAAAACCCCCCGAGGTTTTAGTGATGTCTACCACTGACGTCGGTACTTTTTTTCTGCGAATGAGGGACATTCCTTTCAATACTTGTTGGATCTATCGTATGAGTTTTCGTCTCTGTAATGAAACGGTTGTTTCCAGACAGATCAGTTCCGATACCAAAAAGGTCACCAGTACATACGCACACTCTCAACCTGACACTTCTTCCGACTCGCGGCTTCTTGACTACGAAAACTTGACACCACAACCTCTTCTGAGAACTGTCAGGGAACCTGACGTTCCTCTAGGTAGGTCAGGTAAGACTTCTAGTCGGGACCCACAAGTAACCTTCCTTACTACGATTTCGACTTTGAGGTCATGAGACCGGTGGAGTAATCTTCTCGACTGAGTAATCTTCTGAGACTACGACCCTCTCTGACCCCCGTCCTCCTCTTCCCCTGCTGTCTCCTACTCTACCGATCTATCGTAGTGGCTGAGCTACCTGCACTCAGACTCACTTGAGGCGTCAACCACTACCTGTCCCTCCGGACCGCACGACGTTAAGTATCCCAGCGTTTCTCAACCTGTGCTGACTCGTTGACTTGACTTGACTATAGAGGAGGGTCTTTCGGTGACCCTCACCCGTCCTCCGGGCCCAGGGACGACGTGGAGTCAGGGACTTTGTCACCGTCCGGGTTCGTCTACGAGTCAATGTGTCGACAACTTACTCACGCATTTACTTCCTCATACACCCTGCTCACACGACGTCGGTCTCGCGGACTTGACCGGTCCGTCCGCTGACGAGAGTCTTCGAGTCCTAGATCCCGACCTCAGGGTCAGACGGTGAGTGATGGACATTCCGGAACCCCTTTAATGGGTCTCAAAAAGAAAGAAGTAGACTTTTGTACCTCATCCCCCGACGCCCTTCCGGTCACAGAAAGTGGATGACAGTCCTGGGGTAGTCCTACTTTAGTCGTATTTACCCGTATTTCAGGGGTCGGACTCCACGACAACCCCACTTCTCTCCTGTTATGGTGGACTCCTAGTCCCTCCGGACCCCACTGTCGAGGTCCTCGAGACGGAAACGGGGGAGACGGTGTCCCAGGACCTCGGTTAAGTAAGAACCAAGACTAGGGGTCGGAGTTTTGAGTGAACGACACGGTGGGGTCCATCCAGTGAAAGGGAGAGACTCGACACCAAAAAATACTCATTTTGTCTCTCTTATTATCATGGATAGAATATGTCCAGACCTTTCTTATGTCACTTTAGTATATTTTACATTTGTTACCGTTCTTATTTTCTTGTTACTGTTATTGTTAATTATCGGGTTCGAATCGTGGATGTACCTCTTCCGTTACCGTTGGGTGAGGTTATGAGAACGGACCTCTTAGGGTCCCTACCCCCTCGGACCATCCGACGTCAGGTACCCCAGTGATTCTCAGTCCGTGCTGACTCGCTGAAGTGAAAGTGAAAAGTGAAAGTACGTAACCTCTTCCTTTACCGTTGGGTGAGGTCACAAGAACGGACCTCTTAGGGTCCCTACCCCCTCGGACCACCCGACGGCAGATACCCCAGGGTGTCTCAGCCTGTGCTGACTTCACTGAATCGTCGTCGTCGTGGATGTACCACCGTCCGTGACAAGGTTCCTACGATGTATTACTTGAATAAATTAGGGGTGTGGGACCATGTTCCATCCACGATATTAATAGTAATAAAGTGGCCACTCCTTCTACCCAATGTCCCTCCGAATTCTTTATACGGGTTCCAGTGTCTCGGTCTTTTACCATCTCTGCCCTAGACTTGGATCCTGTAGACCAATTTCGTGTGCACCGGGGAAGTCAAGAGGATAGTAACACTAGCAATGGCCACAACTGACCCATCCTTCGGTGCCACACTGTCCACTGGTCGGGACTGTCCGGGACGTGTGTCAAGGGTCCGAGGGTCGTTCAAGTCAGAGTAGGACGTAGATAACGTCAAAGTTCTCCACTACCGTCTCGATTTGGTCAACTAGGTTATCAAAGGACGGACCTCGATGTCGGTGTCCGTGGGTGGTGTGCAAGGGGCCGAGATCTCAGTCGGCAGGCTCGGTACCCTGTGGCACCTGAGAGGTCGCGGACGGACTTGAGATTCGTGACTAGGTCGTCGGCCCCGTTTAGAGTGTCGTCTCTGTCGACCCTTCGTACCGGTCCCGGGTTCCTGCCCTCGCCCCCCCTCAGTATCCTCAGGTAGACAGTGTGAAGTGACACACTGACGTCTGTTCCTTGTTAGGGAGAGACCCGGAGTCAAAGGAGAGGACATTTTAGTTCCTCCCCTGAGCTATAGGTGTCCGGGACTCGTGTAAACCTTTCTCAGTTGACGTTTAGTGACTTCGACTCGAGAATCACCAAACTGACTCTTTTTACCCCTCGAGTGGTGGAGTTGTCTATTGTCTAAGGTGAAGTCACGTCGAGGTCGGACCCCCAAGTCAGGGGACCCTCTGTGAGATGAAACCCATGGGACTCGGGGAAGGGGAAGTCTGTGGGTTGTCAACGGGAGGTTTCTAGGGATGCTCCGAGGTGTCAGACGATGTCTGAGATACAAGTTGGTAGGGTTGTCGGGAAAGAAAGGTCCCGAGTCACATTTGTCTCCGGTCACAGCTGTTTATTCCGAGACCCTAGACTGTCGAGTGCCCAAGTTTAGAGTCCGGGTGGTGAAGGGTCGACACACTGAAATCTGTTCAGTGAATTACAGAGACCCGGAGTCAAAGAGGGAGACAATTGACCTTTGTTAGTGGTATGGATGAGAGACTGCTGACGATACATTTTTTTGAAACGGGTAGTGGACTTTTCTTCCTCGATAAGTTGATTACAACGACAATACTGTTTATTACAATGATGACAGAAACGCAATGTCCTTAAAGAAGACTCATGGATTCACTAATGGGTAGAGGGAGTGACTAGTTAACCGGGGACTTCGAGAGGATACTGGATTACGGATGTAAAAGTAACGTAGGGTGTCCGGTCGGTACCAGGTTTGGTGTCGGTGTGGTTCTACCCAGAGGTCACCGGTGGGGAAGGGGAGGATGAGTGTTTGGGTCTAGACACCCTCCCACCAGCGTCCGTACGGGTAAAGTGTCTACCCTTATGACTCCGGGGCCCTCTCTCAGTCTAGGAAATGTCACTGTGGACGGAGGGTGGACCACCGGTCGTGTCCCGTTCGTCCTCTTCCACCCCGGCCCCGATACTTCCTGTCCTATCCCGTATGGGCCAAGAGCAGCATCTACTAGACGTGGTCCGACGCTACGAATCTGAGCTACCCGCCACCCCTGTGTCCGAAGAGCCCGAGACCGCCGAACCGCCGGAGGAGAAGGTCGACAACGACACCCCTCGCCCCTCTCACATCACCACTCGTGCGGCCGTCCGCCTTCCTCTCCGCCGGGGGGGTTGTCGCCCCCACCGAGGGGCAAGTCGGTCCGACCACCGGGGTGTGTCCTTCAGTCCGACGATTGGTAAAGGAGACTCAGTGGGCGTCCTTGAGGTTCGGGACCTCTCCGGGGTCGAGGGTGTCCCTTCCCGGGCTGGACCCGACCGAGGTCTGAGACGACGGTCGGATGGACCCACATTCAAGGCGGAACCAGTAAATGGGCGATCCACTCATAATCGTTCGTCAAATTGGGGCGATACGGAGTCAAAAGAGTAGACATTTCACCCTGAGTACCGGCACGGAGGACCTACCCAATTAAATACATGTCAGTCTGACCCCCGAGTGACTTCCACTGGGTAATAGGTAGTAGTTTGTGTACGTGGCAGTAGGAGTCCTCTCCGATACCTCTGAGACCTCGGTTTGACAGGTATGACCTTGGGATAAAGATGTTGTCATTCAGAGGATGTATACTTGGAAACTCGACGTTTGAAAGTTTCTACGTTCGTACGGGGACATACGGTCGACAACATTACATTAATGATATTAAAAGTTCCAGGACATTCTAATGTTTACCAATAAAAAACACAAACAAAAAGTACATAATAAACACACTTTTCATAATATTTGGATGATATCATGTCATGATATATGGGCTAACACAATCAATCCATGGATCCGATTGACAACCAACTCTCAATCAACGAGTATCACTTTCAGTGAGTCAGTACAGGTTGAGAGACACTGGGGTACCTGACATCGGACGGTCCGAAGAGACAGGTACTTTAAGAGGTCCGTTCTTATAACCTCACCCATCGGTACGGGAAGAGGTCCCCTGGTTTGGGTCCAGAGGCTGTAACGTCCGTCTAAGAAATGATAGACTCGGTGGTCCCTCCGTGTTCTTTTGACCTCACCCGTCGGATAGGGATGAGGTCTCCTAGAAGGGTTGGGTCCCTAACTTGGTCCCAGAGGACGTGACGTCCGCCTAAGAAATGGTCACCTCGATGGTCCCTTCGGACACATTGAAGCAACCTGATTCCATATTTGACCTGAATCCTTACACGAAAGCCTTACCTTGAACAAGTATACGTCGTCTGAATTGACATAAATGAACGACACATTGGAACTCTTCACCGACTTGAGGGGGTTCGGAGTGAAAAGAGTAGACCTTTTACCCCTATTATTTTTCAAGATAGGATCTCTCAACTATACTCCTCATTTACTCGCTACGTGTGTTTCGTGAGTTGTGGATCACTCGTCGAAGAGTAGTAGTAATAATAGTAATAGTATTCGGGACACCAGAAGTATGACCTGGGAGGAGGAGGTTTGTGGTATTTTCTGGAGGGACGTACGACAATAGACGAAATATAGTTTTCCCGTTTCGTTTTTGGTCTCTCAAATTCTGTGACCGGGTTCCAGTGTGTCCCCCGGTTACGGGCCCCTTATGTTAGATTGTCCCGTAGAACTCCCTCCACTCTTGTGACAAGAAACGAGTATTCCGAGTGTGTGCGACGGGTACTGGTACTTCGTTTGGTAATACTTGAACTTTTATGTCGGTTCTCTCCCCGGTACGTCTTTCTTCGGTCCGACGAACTCGGTTCGACGGAGTCAGGGTGTCACTGGGGATCACCACCGAAAGTCTTCCTGTTGGTCGGGAGTCCTTTTGTAACTTTAGGGAGGTTTTTCACACTTTCTTTGATTCGGTTCTTTACCTTCCGTACGAATCGGCCCTTCTTCTAAGAGTGGTTAGTCACTTCCCCTGGGAGGGACTCTGTGATTTTTAATTTGTGTCTCAATGACATCCTAGATCTTTAAAGTAGGGATCTATGTCTGGGTTTCTTGACTTTTGTACACGAGTTTGTCTTTGTCCTTGTGTTTTCGAGTGTCGTCGTGATAAGTACTCTCAGTTTTCCACCTCTGTTGGATTTACAGGTGGTTGACTACTTGTCTATTTGTTGACACCTGGTAGATAGGTATGTCGCCGTATGACCGGTGTTTCCCTTACTTCGCGACCGTCTCCGACGTTGCACCTACTTGGAACTTCTGTACTATGGCTCACTTTCTAGGGTCTGTTTTCTCCGGTGCACCACAAACCAAGTAAATGTCCTTTACAGGTCTGCTTAGGCGTCTCTGTCTTTCGTCCAATTACCGACCACCTCGTCCCTCTTCCCCGCACCGACGAGCACACGCGTCCCCAGAAGAAACCCCCAGTACTCTTACAGAACCTATCTTACCCACGAGTATGTTGTGGCACTTGTCTGATTTACGGCGGCTTGACAAGTGGAACGTTTCTCAGGAAAATACAAAACACTTAAAATGAACTTTTTCTTTTTACGGTTTCGCCTTAAAGAAAAAAAAAATTAGACCGATAGCTCCCGACGGGACCCGGTGGACCGAAGGTCGGAATCAGTGTTTCCACACGTGTACCGGACATCGAAGTCGGAGTGGGGTCTCGGTCCGGACCCCCTGGATTTCCGGGTCGTGAGGTGACCGGAACCGTTATTGACGACTGAGGTTAGTCCCGGGTCGGAGGGGTGTACTACGTGACGGTAGGACCTTTGGGTGGGTGAAGGGCGTCATCCGGTTCGGAGTGACTGACCAGTCCGACGACCTGGTAAGAGTCCTTGGGGGTCCGCTCACTGTCAGGACTCCAGAGAACCTTAGTTACGAGGGGAGGGGGACATATTGAAAGTTTCGGACAGTGTGACGGGATTTGACCGGAGGTCCTTCGCAGAGAGTGACCGGAAGGAAGGTGACGGATACCACCGGTCTTACTCAGGAATCTAGGCAGTACCTCGGGTACGTAGGAATGGACCTCCCTTAGTCCACACTGGGACGAAGGGGGTCCCAGTTCTGTCCACAATGTGACTGAGTTAGGTGTCAAAAATTCCTCGTCGATGAGACACGGTCACAACGATCCTCGTGTCGTCCCTTGTCCTCTGTTCTTGGGACGAAGACCTGAAGGGACCACCAGGTCACCAACCCTAGACGGGCGATTGCGGCCTCTGTACCCAAGTTAGGGACGAGGTCCTTCTAAAGGGTACGGCACCTCGTTGATTCGTAGTTCGTGGTGTCGACGACTTCGGGTGCGCGGGATCTCGGACTCGAGACGTTGCTCTCTTCGGCGACGTTACTCTTTGGACGTGTGTTGGTCTCCCGTCGGAGGGCAGTGACGTTGCTCTGTTTCGGACTTGTGTCGTTGTCTCCGGGTCGTGTTAGCTTTTGATTTAATTTATTTATGTTCAATTTTTTTTTTTTCTTGGGACGAAAATGTGACATCAGTACTTTTCTGGTGTTACAGTGTTTTGTTTGATATGTAAGCAAGTTTGCCACTGTGGTAAGTCGTCCCACTGCTGTAACCGGTTGAGGGATATTTCCGGGTCTTTCATTTATAGAATCCGAAACGACCGGTGTGTCAGAGAAAACACTGGTGGGTCGAGACGCCAACTTAGTATTTTCGTCGGTGTCTGCTACACATTTGTTAACCTACACCGATACACGGTTATTCCGAAATAAATGTTTTTATTCGTAACTCGGTGTAGACCGACCTAAACGACTGGAGGTCCTATTTCTTACCCACTCCTACTCCTGAGGATATTTCCAGCCCCCCCCCAGAGGAGACACCTCCCTTGTAGACTCGTCTGTGGACTTCTACGGTCTCTCTCTTCGTCTTCTCGGTTCTTTTCCATTTTTATTTTAATATTTTAATTAGAATAATAAGAAATACAATTGAAAAGGAACTAAAGTTACTGTTACGACTAAAGAAAAGTAGTGTACTGAGACAGGGAAGGAGTGTTGGGATACTCCATCACAGTACAGACACGGGTAAAATGTCTGCTCGTTTGACTCCGAGTCTCTCCACTTACAAGACTCCGTCTCCATCCTCCAGGTCGAGTAGGTCTAAGGTCTCGGTCCCGGTCTTAGTACACTTTAAAAGGAAATGTAATGTCTACTCTTTTCCCTCCGTGTCTCTTAGTTGACAGGTGGCGTGTCGACAAGAAAGGACACGGTAGGTCCTGTCATCGGTATAAACCAATAGGTTCACATGTCGAGTAATTTAAGTTTAATTTGATTTAATTTATAAGTCAAGGAATCGACGTGATCCGTGTAAAGCTTCCGAGTTGTCAGTGTATACCCATCACCGATGGCAAAACCTGTTCCGTCTAGGTCTCGTAAAGGTAGTCCTTCAAGGTTTTCCGTCGTGGTGTGTTTTGTCGAGAGGACAGGTGATTTGTATTTCCCGCATTTTTACTCAGCCGTGTGTCCGTCACGAATAGTGTGTGCTTGTTGACGTTGCGGAGGATACAATAGAAGAGTCGACGTCGACGACGACCTAACCTTTGACTCCAGGTGGTAAGGGGGTGGGTGGGTGTGGACGAAGAAGAAGTCAAACCTCTAGACGACAAGGTGGTACCACTAGAGGGCCAGGTGGGCCAGGTACAAGACCTAGTCGAGGAGGAACCTCTCGGCACCTCCATGGTCGAGGTCGAGTCCCAGTCGTACGCCCCCCGACCCTCCTCTGTGGCCGAGGTCGAACGGACAGTCCGACGCCAGGACGTCCCCTCTTTCCTTATCCGTACCCTAGTCCTGTCCTCCGTGGGTGTGGGGGTCATGTGACTTGCAAAGGTCGGTACTGAAGTCCATGGTTGTGTGGGCCGTAGACAACACGGTCGGGGGTACAGGGTCTGTGTTCCAACGAGTGACTAGGGTGGAGGGACGGAAACGGGAGTGACCAGGGGACGGTCTACAGGGGAGGGACCGGAAGAGGTTTCAAGTCTAGGAAAGAAGATAGAAGGATGTACGTTCAAAAGGTTTGGAGGGACGTTCCGGAGGGAGAAGGGAAAAGGGTAATGTGTGGAGAGAGGATGGGACAATGGGACAGACACAGGAGGGAGGTCTAGTTCGAAGAGTTCTTGACCGTAGTTTTGGGTGTTGGAGGTTTATGGGTTCCGGACCGGAGTCAACTGGGAGGTACTTGTGAATAAGTGCTAAGAGTCAGGTTTACTCGTTCAATATCTTATAGTATGTGTCATGTTTAGACCAAAACATCTTATGTATGTGTTTACGTGTTCTTTTGATATTCTTATCCTTTGTCTCTACAGTCTTCATAAAGGACCCCTTCACCCCCTTTTCCCCTTATAAAAGTGAAAGGAAAAACATTTGACTCCATAATGAACGGAAATGTCACAATGTACTCAAAGACGCCATGTTACTTCACTTAGTCGATATGTATATATAGGGGAGGAAGAACCTGGAGGGAGAGTGGAAGTGGGGTGTAGGGTAGGGAGATCCAGTAGTTTTTCGTGACTCAACTCGAGGGACATGATGTGTTATCCAAAGGTGATCAATGGAGAAAATGTGTACCATCATATGTATACGGTTAGGATTAGAGGGTTAAGTAGGGTGGGAGGAAGGATGGAGAAGAAAAATAAATGGTCACAAAAAGACGAAAAGGAAGTGACTCACAATGAGAGACACATTACTTCAGTAAAAGGTTTTACACGATTTCTTTTTTCGTTTTTGTTTTTTTTTGTTTTTTTTTTGAACCCTTAAGGGACCACCGGGTCACCAATCCTGAAGTGAAAGTGACGACTCCCGGACCCAAGTTAGGGACCAGTCCCTTTATTTTAGGGTGTTCGGTGTGCTACACCGGTTTTTATTTTTGTTTTGTTTTTACACAATTCGTTTGTTCCCTCAGTCACCGAGGTAAGGTGGTCATTTTCAAACAACTTGTAGGTTCCGACGACCTTCGTGTTACTCCTCCTTCATTTTATTTTGGGTCAGGAACGGGGGTCTCGTGAGTGGATACACCGGGACCCAAGTTTAGGGGTGGGTCCTAGTAACACTGGTGTTCGTATAGTGGACGGAGGCAAAGGGGTAGACATGTTACCCTGATAAGCGTGAAAGGCCGACGACACTCCGAACTTACTCATGGATACACGTCTCGTGAGTCGAGTCTCCGACCGCGTGAGACTCCCGAGGTGTCCGTGACCGACCTCGGCAG
Organism: Capra ibex; assembly: GCA_006410555.1. Lineage (NCBI taxonomy): Eukaryota > Metazoa > Chordata > Mammalia > Artiodactyla > Bovidae > Capra > Capra ibex. The sequence continues at coordinate 1,421,438 of SJYO01055647.1, forward strand.
GAGGGGTTTTGGACCGGGGACGGGACTTGGTAGGAGTTCCGGTTCGGCCGTCGACACCGTCTCCTCCGGGGTCCTCATCGAGGTCCGCCGACGGAGGGGTGGGGGTGTCGTCGACGTCGGTCTCCTGTCTCCTGTGTAATAAGCGTCCCTGTTGACGTCGGGGTCCCGACGGTTCGCGGTGGGAGGGGGCTGGGGGAGTCGAGCTCACCTCGTCTCCGACATGGTAGAATACACATACAGTCAACGAGTGAGCACAAACTGAGCAACGCTGGGATACCTGATATCGGACGATCCGAGGAGACAGGTACCCTAAGAGGTCCATTCTTATGACTTCCCCAACGGTAAGAGAAGAGGTCCCCTATAAGGGTTGGGTCCTTAACTTGGGTCCAGAGGACGTAACGTCCGCCTAAGAAGTGGTAGACTCGGTGGTCCCTTCGGGAGACCACGGTAGCATTCAGGTGGGAAAGACAGGAACCCAGAGCCAGGATGTGTGTGTCTGGGGTGACTTCGGGTGTCCCGGGTTCCCAGACCCCTAGTGAGACCGGAATAGTAAAGGTAGACTCTGCACCCCCTCTCGTCCACAGCCCTGAGAGCCTAGGAGGTGTGTGGGTCTTGGGAACCCCTTTTCCGTCTTCTCCGGGGTTCAGGAAGTTGTCCCGGCTTACACCGGGACTGCACCGGGAGGTGCGAGGAGTCCCTGTGGATCCTTTGACTTGGTCCGTGAGGTGAGTCGTGTGGGATGGGGAGTTGAGACTGACACCGAGAGGGTCCCCCGACGGTGACGTAAGGGTGTCGTGTCTGCTCTCCCGTTCCCTGACCGTCCGTGTCCAGCCCGTACCGAGAGTGGGTCGTCAGTCGTGTGAAAGACATTTGTCGGTCCACATTTTTGTGGAGTCAGAAACGTCTAGTCTGTCAGACACGAGGTCGGTGAGTGAGTAGTAACGTCACCCTTTCGTCGGTTTCTGTTCTGTGGGTCCTTACCCGTACCGACCCACGGATATTTTGAAATAAATGTTTGGGTTCGACTCCCGGTCCTGACCTCGAACGATACGAGAATTGAGTGTATCAACAGTGTCGGGTGTACCCTTCACGTTCATGTCAAAAGGAGTAAAAGGTCTACTTTGATTTCTAGGTCACTCCAAGTTACTGTACGGACTCCAGTGGTCAGTGTTTCACTATCTCGAAACCGAACCTCCCGAGTCCTGTCCTCTCTGTTCCGGAGTTAGTCTTGAGAGGTCTTCGTCCGTCTCGTGTGTTGGTCCACCGTCCCCGAGGATGTCGTCTTTGTTCCAGCGGTGGTGTGTAAGTGAGTAGGGAGTCTTGGTGCACCGACCCGTCCTTTCGTTCTCGCTCCAGGGAAGGTCCCAGGTGCTGAGGGACTATAATCTTCGTTTTGACACGTGTCTTAATTTGAACCGGCCAGAGGGGGTTATCGGAGTTAGTAAAGAGTCGCAAGAACTCTACTTTCCAAAACCACTGCACCAAGGGTCTCGGGCCAGGATAATGGACGACATCCTTTGTAGAGAGGACGGAGCGAGACTAGAAGGTGGTCCTGGTTCTTCCCTGCCTCTCCTCGTTCCACTCTTGCTCCTGACACCTGTCCTCCGAAAGTCCCGGTCCTGTGGGGCTTTGTCGAGTAGATTAAACCCCTATTAAGAGTTTTACTGTACTCGTCCTGACCACCAGGTCACCATTTCTTAGACGGAAGGTTGTGACCCCTGAACCTAAGTTAGGGACCAGCCCCTTCATTCTAGGGTGTACGGAGTCCCGTTGACTCGGACGTGTGGTGTTGACGTCTTCGGATGTGTGACGCTATTTCTCGTGTACGACGTTACGTCTCGGGTCCGTCGGTTTATTTCTTTCTTTTTTTAAAAATTATTTTACGGTACTCCTTTTTCTAAAGGTAGGGGTTTCGACTGTTCCCGTCGTCTCCCCAACCTACTTCGTCAACCGTTACTGGTCCTTGATAACCTTTTCAACGACCTTTGAAAAAGAATTTCAGAACTACCCCTTTTCGACAGAAGAAGTTACCAAAGAAGGAGTTCCACGTCCGAACCGAAAATAAGAGTCGTTTTGACGTTTCTGCCCAGGTAGTTAACTGTTTCACACCAGAGAGGCATATTATCTTATACTAAGTCGGTATTTTTGCTCACTACATGTCTGGGTACCATGTTGCGTCTGCTTGGAATTCTTGTACTACGACTTACTCTCTTCGGTCTGCATTTTCCGGTGTATAGCCTACTAGGGTAACTATACTTCACCGGTCTTGAGCATTTAGGAGTCTCTGTCTTTCGACTGCCCACCAACGGTCCCCGACCCCTCCTCCTTCACCCACAACTACCCAGTGTCAAAGAAAGACCCTACTACTTTTAAGAGAACTTGATCTGTCTCTACCACGTGCTGAGGCACTTACATGATTTACGGTGACTTAACGAGTGAAGTTGGACGAATTAAAGTATAATACACTTATCTTCTACGTGTGGTCTCCCGTTTCTCACGAAAGACGTCACGACTCAAAAGGTCCTTACCCTGACCCCCTCGGGCCGATGACCCGGAGGTCTACCAAGAGGGTTACCGTCGACCGGAAGTAAAGTCAGGTTTGGGCGTCCTCCTTTTATTGTTAGGTTATGGGAATGGTCAGCGATCCATCGTCAACCGTGGTAAAAGGGGCAGTCTACGGGAACCGCATTTTTAAGTCCGGTTGCACCTTGTCTTTTCGAGTAATACATTTTAATGTCTGTGTCTCCATTCGTTTTCGGAACTCCCGACCTCTCCTGGGGGACCCCGAGGGAGGAGGAGGCAGAGTCTGGGTCCTTTCCCGTCCCGGTCCGAGTCCGTGGGTGTCAGGTGAGACGGTCAGTGGTACTACCTAAGGTCCTATCCGTCCCCGAATGAGTTTCCGTCCCTCTATTTGTCAAGAACAGACTTTTACACCTTTGTGTCCCTTTCGAGAAAAACAACTGGAACTTACACCCTTCTCCTTCCGGACCTTAGAGTTTTACGGAAGAACAATTGTTCTGGTGTACGTTCTACCGTCTCGGTTCTTTGCCTGTCTCTGTCCTTGGGTCCCTGTACAGTGGACCTAGTTCGACACGGACTTCGGTTGTTACGACCATAAAGTCAATATACTCGGTCCTGGGGACAAATTCGGTCAAAACGTACCCAAAAGACAGGGAAAGTCGGTTACCCCGGGGTTGTCTGTTTCTCTGAAAGTCTTTACCACGACAAACACTACTAAGATTTCAGGGGTCTTGGTTCAGACCACTTCAAGTTTCCTTCGGAGACTACGGTGTCCTGAGGTCTCCGAACTCCCGTCCCTTCGTAATATTTTGTCTTGTAAAAATATACTTTTTCCTTGTGTCGGCCTCCCCTTCCCTCGTCCCGACAATTTTTTTTTTTTTTTTGGGGTAGTTTAAGGACAGAGTGCGTAGGTCGATTTAAGGTGTGTTGTCTGCGTTTTTTGTAGACTTGAGGAAGTCTCAACACAAAGAGGGGACCGAAGAAGGGAACGGGTTTTACGCGAGTATAAAAGGTTTACGAGAATTGTCGGACCTCGTTAATGTCCTCAACCAGGTCGGTCCGGGGTTGTGTCCCGGGTAGTGAGGGGGTGTGGGTACCCCAGGTCCTTCCCTTCTTTGTCTGTCTCTGTCTCTCTCTTTGTCTCTCTGTGTGTCTATGTGTATGTGTAGGTCTGTCTCTCTCTGTCTCTTTGTCTCTGTCTTCGTCTCTGACTCTTTCTGAGTGTCTTCCTCTCCTCCGTGGGGCCCCGTGAGATTCTTCCTCTCCCTATTCGTCTTTCTGAGTGTCTCGCGGACAGTCCGGGTCTCTGGGAGTCTTCCTGGGCGTCCGGACTCCCGAACCTCGGGTCAAGACGTCTCGGTAGTCCGTCCGTCGTCTCCGGACTACCCCCGAATGGTCTCTGGGCGTGGTCGGGTAAGAGGTCCGTCTTGGTCTACACTCGTGTCTCTGTACCCGGTGAGCCCCGAGACCAGGGAGACCCTCCTGTAGTTCGGAGGGACCAATACCGGGACACAGGGGGCGGTGTGCGTGGGACGAGGGGATGATGGGTTCTGGGGGAAGTCCCTTCTCAAAAAGGTTGCCGTTGTAGGGAGGGTCCTCCGACTCCCCAGTGCCTTAGATTCTCCTCCTACGGTCGTTCCCTACCGTCCTACCGTCCGAACTTCCCGGTCTCCCTGTCGGGTTCCGCCCCGGTCGTAGGACCCGTCTGGACCCGACGCACCCGAAGTCACGGGTGAAGGGTGTAAGGCCACTGACGCCCGCTCACCGAGAGAGTCGGACCCCAGGGGATATATTTTCCACTAATATCCTTGAAGGGTTCACCAGGTCGCCGATTCTGAGCCACGAGGGTCCCGTCCCCAGCACTCAGGTTAGGGATCAGTCCCTTAATCTAGGGTGTATGACTTTGATTTCTAGGGTGTACGGTGTCGATTCTGGGCCGCGTCGGGTTATTTGTGTGTATGTAAAATTTTTCTACTAGCGTCTAGTCAGAAGTAGGTTGACTCTACCGTGTTACCTTAACTGTGAGTTTACCTGGGCCGGGTGTCCGTCTCTGAGACAGGCACAATCAAAGAGTAGTAGTAGTACTGGTTGGGTCCTTGGGGTAAGGGACGGTCAGGGGGATAATTTCTTGGACGGAGCCGGACTTTAGAGTGATAAGTTAGGGTAGGTCACAGTCCGTCTCTTCCTTCTAGGTTGTCCAGTCTCCCCTGGTGAAGGGAGGGGACCTGACCGAGGGTCAGGGGTGGGTGGGAGCGACTCCGACGTCATTCTTCTCGTGACTGGAGTGAGTCGTCGACCCGTCGGCAATTACTCGATTACACACAGGGGCTCCAGTGCTTTTTGGTGCCACTGTGGCGAGTCGTACACGTCTTTCCTGTAGGCAGTACGTCGGCCGGTTCCTGCTCACACAGTGGACCGGTACCAGGGACGACGTGGGATCCGTCACCGTCCCTTTACCGTCGGAGACTCCGTCGACCCGCTGGGACCCTCTGTCTTCGTAGACTTGGTGACCGACGCTAAGGAGGCAAATCTACCTCTGGTTTACTCGAAGATCCCCAGCCAGGACTCCAAGTAACCTTACCGTCTTTTGGAGAGGGTCGTCGTTTGACACCCACGAAATAGATACGTGTAAGAGGGGGAGGTAGAGTCGAGTTGAGACTAATTTCTTCTCACTTTACGTTCTCGGGAGGTCCCGTGATACCAGGGGTTCCCGTCCTTTGTGAGCCCCCGCCTTTTGCCCCCATCCCCTCTACGGGGAGACGTCGGTTCTTTGTCGGGTGCCTCGGTTCGAGTAGGGATCTGGGAGGAGAGCGACGGGTCGGAGACGTGTGGGACACGAGTCAGGGAGGAGGGTCGGACTGTGTGGGTGGACAAGGGAACTTGGGGCGGGTGAGAGTCGTGTGGGTTTGGGAGTCTCGTCGAGGGTCGACCCCCGGTTCGGAATGGAACCTGTCCAGGAGCCTCGGGGGTCCGACCGGTCGCCGGTCGTCCCCGCTCCCGGCATCGTCTCCCAGCCCGTCCTCGAGGTCCGCTCCCGCGAACGAGAGGTCCTTGAGGTAGAGACTGAACGGGTCGAGTCCGTCCATGCTCACCCTGAGTCCAGCGTCCACTTCGAGGACCCTGGACGTCGTCCCCGCCCCCCCTCGTGTATTGTAGTGTAGACGACGGGAGGAACGACTCGTGCCGGTACTCGGTGCGGGAGAAGGTGGGGCTTTCCTCACAGGTAGACGAGTTCCCGTGTGTCGCTCCGTCGTGAGTTTATGTCTAAACAGAAGGAGGCTCTGTCGTAAGTAGCTGTTACAAATATCGTTCTCTCCCAGGACCACTGACGGACGAGGGACTCACACCAGGGGTCTCGCCTTCGTAGTCGGGGAGAACTCCGACTAATGTTTATGTGTTAGAAGACTCAGGATGGGATTGGACGACTCAGACTGAGACGTAACTTTGTTCTAGGACCCACTAAGTATCCCTTTCAGACTTTTTGTGACACCCAGATTGTGTCTACAATTGTGTACACTACGATAAACATGTAGTGAGTGGGTCTCCACTAATAGTGATCAGATAGGGTCGTGAGACCGACAAGTTGGACCGGAACGGGGAAAGAGTTGAGTCGGGTCGCCAGAATACGTCTCTATCCTCGACAGGTCGGATTAGTGAGCACTGATTAAGAGGAATTGGGAGGAGGGATCACCCGGCTCTTCCTTTGACCGGGTCTCTCCTGTACTAGAACGGACTCGTGTGTGTCGTCTGCTTCCTGAGGATCGCAGGTGGAGGTCGGCGACGACGACTGGTCTGTCAGGTTTACGACGGGGACAACTTTGCGGAAAGTTCAAGTACGAAAAAGGGGGGTTATTTGAGTCTTATTCTTAGGTCTACGTAAGGGGGGTGGGAGTCCGGGACGGACTAGACCGGGGACAAGTGGAACGGACGACGCAAGGACCGGGTGCCGGAAACGTGATCGATCCGACCTGGTGTGTGTGTGGGGTCGAGAAAGGTGCAATCGAGAAGAGGAAGGAATGACGGACCCCGTGGAGGAGGATTATCGGTAGAGGGACGGGTCTTTTCGAGCTTTGGGAGGGTAACCAAAGACACTTCAAATGGGAGACCTAGGGGTTAGTGGACAATTGGGGTCGGTGGGTTGGAGGAACGGAGAGATCTTTTCAGGTTCCTGTAAGGGGAGAGGTCCCAAAATGTGTATGACAAGGGAAGTGGACTTTACGGAAGTGGGACGAGAGACTTACCGACCAGTGGAGTGAGAGGTTTACCGAGAGACTTACTGACCGATGAATCACGGTTCACAGAGAGGGGACTCTCCGGAAAGGGTCAGTGAGGTCGGTTTATCGTCGGCAAGGGGCGGGTCATCCTTTGTTCAGCGAACGGGGTAAAAGTTCAGTAGGACACACAAACGATATAGAGGGGACGATTCTGGTACCCGAGGGACGTCCGTTCAGACAGACAGATCCACGGACACCCGTCGGTGTCGGATATTATCAAGTAGTGCACAATCTTCGAGTTCTGAGAGTTCTCAAGGGACCACCGGATCACCAATTCCACTTGGACGCACCGGGTCCAAGTCAGGGACCGACCCTTGGACTCTAGAGTATTCGGTTTCTGCGTCGTTTTTTTTTCTTTTCTTTTCGAGTCCTGAGAATCGTTACTCACGATGATGGCAGAGTCCGTAGAAGTCCGAGAGAGTCCCGAGACCGGACAGGACTGTCGGAGTCGGGACCGGGACGACCCGGGGGTGGACGTCGTACCAGACGAGGGAGGGTGGACCTAAAGCGTTTCCGTTCCGTCCGGGTCCCCTGGAGCGGACGGTCGACTTCTTACCTGCTTCTGAGTCTCTTTTTCCCTACTACTGTTTCCATCCTCCCTCCCCCTTTCCCCGAGGGGCACACTTCGGTCGACGTCCGTGTAGGGAGATTTGGTCGTTGGGTCGGGACGAGGGGATGAAGATCCACCAGTAGGGGAGGACGGACCCGGTGTGTGGGTCTCTGGGGACGCCCTGGTACCGCCCTTCAGGCTCCCCGGTGCACCGAGAAGGGACGGGTAGAGGTCGGGACGACTGTGTGGAGGTAAATTGTGGAGGGTAGGAGTCCTCGAGGGGTGGTCGTGTCCGGAGGTGAAGGGGTAGACTCGTTACCTACGCGTTCGGGGAGGAGTGGAAAGTAAGGGTCCGACTTTAAGTCTGTCGTCCCTCCCGGAGGAGGCGACCCCGACCTACTACCTCGGCCCGCTGTCCACACTCCACATCAGTGCCCCCACCACACCCATAAGCTCGTCGGGTTGTAGGACGTCGTCTTCTCTCCGGTTACTCGCGGGTGGGGTGACACCACGCTGGGTGTGTCTCTGGGTCCCGGTCTCGGGGGACGGGCCACGACGAGGAGGTGGGTCCCTCGGAGGGTGCAGGAGAGAGCCGGGAGTCAGGGACAGGCCGGTCCTCCGTAAGGACCCCGGTCACCGGTGGTTCTTCACTGGACAAGTCGATTTCCCGCGGGGTGGGACAGTGTCAGAGGGTCAGGCCGGGAGAAAGGTATACTCTGCTGGTTCGGGTACACAATCGTCTCTTTTGGCCTTTGTCCGTGTTGGACGCACAGACAGAGGTCACGTCCTCTGTGTCATTCTGTGCCCAGTCCCCTTCGCCCACTGTGTCGTTTGTGACTGTCAGACGTTCCGAGGTTATGGTCCAAGGTTTTGCTTCGTGGCGGCACCCTCAGAGGGTAAACGTCTCCCTTTTGGGTGTGTGCACACAGCGTATGTGTTCGTGTCGAGTTTCAGTTTTCCTATTTGAGGTCCGTTTTGGGAGGAAGAAGTCATTACACGGTAGTAGTGGTAATAGTAGACCCCCTTTTGTTTTGTGATTGCTTAATCTACACGAGGCTAATCGTTGATGTGCGACTGACCTCTGTGTGATTTTACAATTTTTTTTTTCTGACTTTGTTCTTCAGAAAGTTTCCTCTTTTGTCCTGTCCGAAGGATGAACATGGTCAGGTTTAGCTAATGAAGACAGACGGCTCTTGTAAGTGCGACACCCACCGTTAGTCAATCACTACAGACCGTTCTCATTCTGAACCCTTTCACATCCTACCATCCACTAAATAAAAGAAGAACCGCGGAAAGACTTAAGAGGGTTAGAAGGCATTTTTAGATCAGTAAGAAAACGACAGACCGAATAAAAAAAAATTTCGACAATAAAGACGTTTTTCTTAATCTACTATGGTGCATCCACACAACCTTTACCTACACAAAGTCTGGGAGGTTTTGTTGTCGTACATTCTCCGACCCTCCGATCCTTCGACCTCCCCTACTCATTGATCTTAGTTCTCCCTAGGACAGTTGAAGTCTCCGACCTTTACAACTCCCTTCCCGGAAGGACCCGTCGGGTTGCACCTTCGTTCTTCGATGTTCCGGAGTCCGATCTCCATTCACAGGTAGTAAGTTTGGGAGACTCGGAGTCACAGAAGTGGTAATTTTGCCTAAGGGACCCCCGGGTCACCACTCGTGGGGAGGTGACGTCCTCGTTCCCGAGGGATCAGGGACCGGTCCCTTGACTCTAGGGGTGTACGGTGTGCCGCACCGGTTTAGTTTCTTCTCTTTTGACTTTACCTACAAACTGGACCTGACTTCTTCCGGAGATACGGAGGTTGGTGTTTAGGGGGAATTGTGAGGTTCCTAAAGGGGGTTCTGACTGCCGTCGAAGGTCCTCCGTCTCCTCCCGAGTCGGAGGGGACTCGAAGGGGTGTGAGGTCCTACAGGTGGTCCACGAGAGTTTTCCTCTTCATCTTTCCCGACCCCCTTCACCCACCGTCGGAGGCCCTAGGGCGACCACTCCGACGGTCCGTGCCTAGACCACACGTGTGCGTGCGTCTCCACACTCTTCTTTAGTCGTTGGCGGTCAGACGGTCCTCCTTTTAAGGGAGAGTGTGTTTTCGTCTTACTTGTTTCGCCGCCGTTCCGTCTGTCAGGTCAGGGAGTCCTCTCCCGGGCCCGTCCTACCGCGCGGATGGCGGCGGTCGACTCCACCCCTTTACGTGCACCGCGGACCCCGGGGACTCCGCTCCCGTACCCCGACGGTGACACACTCGGAAAGACCGGAGTCAAAGGGTCAAATTCTCAGTTCGTCCTACTCGAGTCTCGTGTCAGGGAGGTTCTGGTAGAACCCCCGGTGGGTATGACTAAAGATGGGATCCCGAGACTCAGGTCCCTGGGGGCTCCCATGGAACTAGAAATGTCCTTCCTTTCTTGACCCCTCTGGGGTTCTCTCCGCCTTTCACTCCGAGTGACACTAGGATCCTCGGACTTCTGTGGTCCGTACGACCGACCTTGGGAGGTCTGTGTAGATCGTTGTATTCTTGGGAGGTACACAAAGTTTGGTAAGGTCGGGGCGGGCAACGGGGGTATGTACATACACCGGGTTCGCCCGAGGACTCAGACACTGGGAACCAGAGCCCCCTTCGTGACTTCTACTCGTCTAAGTCTAGGAAGAACTCTCGGACAACTGTGCTGGCGTCGTAGACTCGCGTACCGGTCGTGCCAGGACGGCCGGAGCCGGATTTGGGCAGGAGTACGGGCGTTTGACCCAGTGCACGTCTTCCGGTACATAGGCAAACACTGTTTGACCTTTACTTTGTCTGGCCAGGAAGGGTGTCTCTCGGACTATTCGTGACTAGACCCCGGTTGCTCCGGGTTCCGGTTTCGGTCCGAGCCGGACAGAGTAGTTCACAGGGACCGTGTGCCGGTGTCGGTGAGGTCATGCACAACCGACTCGATGAAAAGCGCGACCCTGTCGTCGTCGGTGCTCAGTAACACTGTCTTTGGCGTACCGGGCTTTTCAGACTTTATAAATCTCTTCCAAACGGTTGGGGAGGAGACCTCCTTCTCGGACGGCACATGGGACCCCAGGTGAGCCTTTTCCTACGATTGCCCGTGCGACAACAGTACTGTCGTCGTCGTAGTCAGTAGTTGTGTCATGACATAGTCAGTGCGATTGGAAGGGTCCGCACCACGTCTCCGGAGACGTACACAGTTGATTGAACTAGGAGTCTCCGAATCTCTTCGATGGGTGCTACGTCCTCTGGGTCCGAGTTAGGGGCTCAGTCCTTCTAGGGTACCTCTTCCCTTGCGGATGGGTGAGGTCACAAGAACGGACCTCTTAAGGTACCTATCTCCTCGGACCTCCCAATATGAGGTATTGCCACGTTTCTCAGTCTGTGTTGACTAATTGTGAAAGTCTCCGAATATTAATGGGAGTGAGTTGCCTGCCTCTTTGGCTCCGTTCCCCACCGGTCTGGTGATTTGATCTCAAAGTGTCGACCCTGTAGTGACTCCGTCCTGTACTTACGTTCCCCAAATCGTACTCTCGGACACGTGAATTTGTGGACAGATTGTGATTCCCTGTCTCTCCAATTCGTTGAACAGGTTCCGGTGTGTCGTCCCTCCTCACCGTGACCCTAAGTCTGGGACACAGAAACCCGAACTTACGTAAGTAAGTCGAGTTCCGAACTTCCTTGAATTCTCTCGAGTTCTCCAGGGTCCCCTGGACTCCCTCTCCCGTCTTAGCTTCCCCGAACATCTTTCGTCCTTTTCTCTGTTCTTCCACTCTTACACAAGTCTGGGAGTTAGGACCCTCTGGCAGTCTGAGGTCCTGGGAACCCCTTTTTACACCCCAAGACTATGACACCCCCTCCTTTCGGTTCTCGTGTCTCTACCACTCTTGTCTTGTGTCTCTCACACACGCCCTCCTCGTCCACCCTGACTCGTTCGGTGCACGTGTCGTGGTACCTCTCTCCGAGACTCGCACGGACTGCGGTCTAGCCTCTTCGCGTGAACTTAATTCGGGAGGTGGACTCGGTCCGTATTGTGTCGTCCGCCGGACCTCTACTGCATCTAGGCATCCAGTATCGTATCCGGTCGCCTCCTCCGACGAGGGTCGGGGGAGAGTCTTAGGTCCGGGAGAAGTCAGAGGGCGGTCGGAGGGCCCTCCTTTCTCTATTGACGGCACACGTCTGTGCCGGGATCCGTGGAACGTTTGTAGACGGTCACTACGAGTCTCGGTGTTGTCGGTATAGTGTCTACCCTTTTGACTCGGACGGGGTGCGTCGGGTTACAGTGAGTCGTTCAACCCTCTCTGTCCCTAAGTTTCCGTGTAGACCCGTAAGAACGCGACGGGGAGTAGGGTCGTAGGGACGGAGTTGATAACATGTTCCGCGACCCTGGGACCCAGGGGTAGACCGGGGACCTGGCCCGTAAACAGAGAGACACGGAAATAAGGGGAAAAGGAAGTCGTAAACAGAAAGTTTCTGAACCCCACCTCCTCCCTTAAGAGTCTTTGAGACATGTTACCGGACCGTCATTCCCCAATCCCCGAGTCCCGACGTCCCCCTGGGGATCTAATGTCAGGGTTACGAGTGGAGGGTGGACGGTTTCTTTTCGAGACCTGTGTACGGACCCTCTCGTTCTGGGGTGGTGGGCGGGGCCTGTGGGTCTTTAGAACGAAAATTTCGGAAGGGTCATTGTTCGTCCCCTGGGGTCGACCCGGCGGGGTCGTGGTCCGTCCCACCAGTCCTTCGCCCCGGGGTGACGCCAGTGGTGTGTCCTATTCCTACGGGGTGGAGCATCGACAGGTCCCGGGACGGGTGCGTGTCGGAGTCGGAGGACGGGTCTCCTTCACTGGTGATCCAAGACGGGTCGGTGTGGGACGTAGTGACCGTCAGGTCGTCTTCTTTGTCTTTCACAGACTCTAGTCCACCACTGAGGTTTACTGACGTTCTCCCGGTCCGATTCCGTTTCTTTCCCACCCTACCGTTCTATCCTCCCGGTACACCTGACCTCCTGAGTGGGTCCCCCGTCCCCCCACCCCTCCCTCCGGGGGACTCCCCCTCCCCCTCCCCTGTCACCCCTCCCCCGTCCCCTCCTCTTCCCCCTCCCCCTCCCGGGGGGGTCCGTCGAGATTACTGTCACTGTTAAAACGTTAACCTGTGTACACGGTATTACTACAAGGTGTCTAGTAGTGCAAAGTAAGGGTCCTCTTTGGTCCGTTGTCTACGAGAGTAATGGGGTAAAATACCTACTTTTTAGTTCCGAGTCTTAACAATGTATTGGGCAGGATAAACGAGTGGACGTTTTACAAGGGGGACCTCGTTCCCGTTGACATATGTGTTTCTCGTATTTGATTTGCGAGCGGGATCCCTGAAGGAACTACCAGGTCACCGATACTGAAGTGTGAGGGTTACGTCGTTTGGACTCAAGCTGGGGGTCAGTTCCTTGACCTAGGGTGTACGACGTTGATTCTGGGCCGTGTTGGTTTATTTATTTATGATTTTTTTTTTGTTTTATTTCGAACGGGACGTTCGTGAGTCACCTACTCTTACGAATAAAAACGACAACACTAGTACTGTTTCGACTACTGTTATGTATTATTATTTACTAGGGGTCCTCGTATCAGGACCTGGGACCCGTGTGTCATCCACTGGTTATTTGTCTTCGTAGAAAAAGTGTCCCCGAGTCTCAGGAAGGGACCATCGAGTCACCATTTCTTAGATGGACGGTCACGTTTTCTGCGTCCGAGTCAGGGACCAGGCTCTTCTAGGGGACTTCCTCCTGTTCCGTTGGGTGAGGTCATAAGTACGGACCTTTTAGGGTACCTGTCTCCTCGGACCGTCCGATGTCAGGTACCGCAGCGTTTGTCAGTCTGTGGTAAGTCGCTGACTCGTACGCACGTGTGTCTCAGGACTTCGACTTCACTGTGACGGAGGAGTGTCACTAACTTGGACTCCGGATAATAAATTGGAGGGTCGAAGTTAGAGGAGCAGACGTTTTACCCTTCTATTGCACTCCACGAGAAAGTAGTCCGACAAACACTCTTAAGCTGGTGAGGTAAGTATTACACGGACAACTAGTGTCGGTCGAGAGTTTTCGTAGAACCCCGGGTTTAAGAGCTCTCCGGTGACACAAACCCTGTGGGAGTCCGACCCAGTCACCCGAGTATACGTTTTTGTAGAGCGAGTGCCTCCTACCTTTTCGGGAGGGTGCGGTATAGGAGAGTCGCAGAGTCCTCCTCCCTGGTACGGTGGACGCGTCTTGTCTGTGTTCGTACATGTGTGACCCCGGTCGTCCCGGTCGAAGTTGGGGCCGACACTGACGTTTGGGAGTGCCAGGGAGCGACTCATCGATCCTCCAGGTTGTCCTCTTCGGGTCCTGAGACTCCCGGGAGACCGTTCGGGGACTTCTACACCGTATGTCATTCACGGGTTATTCACGGTTGTCTCGTCTTGGTTTCGGGTAGGAGTCGCGGTGTCCGTCGATGTCCACTTCAGTCCTTTCCCCTGGGGGTCATCCTCCACCTGTCTCAACCCACGTCGAGTATTTTCGACTAACTCTTCTGAAGATACCACCATGTCACCAGTCCTGAGATCCGAAGGTCACGTCCCCCGAACCCAATCTAGGGATCAACCCCTTGATTCTAGAGTGTACGGTGTACTATTCCGGTTTTTAAAAAATTTTTCGACTGGTTCCAGTGTGGACGAGGGAGGGGTGGTCCGGTGGTGGGAGTTGTAACCCCGTCGAGAGGGTACTCGTCTTGGTTGGGGGACCTGGTGGTGGGGGAGTGGAGGGGACGAGTACAGTCTCTAAGTCTCTTACTGTGCACGACCGGAACAGTAGGCCCTCGAGACTCGTAGTGAGTCACTTATCCGAGGTCCGGGACTCCTAACTCCTCCCCTCCCAGACGTTTGGTGTCGGGGATCCTTCAGTGAAGTCAGGATTTCGTCCCCTCGGACCAACTCCGACCCGACTGTCACATATGTCGTCCTCGAGGTGTACGTGTACGTTTGGGGTGTCGTCTGGGTCTCCGTCCCTAGCGTCGAGTCGGACCGGGACCCGAGGTGGAAGGGTCGTAATTTCACCCTCGATTCTCTAAAAGGGTCTACAGGGCCCTGGACCGTTCCGGCGTCTATCGTCACCATAGACGGGTCAGTGGGGTGAAGGGGTGCCCTCTGTCACTCGGGACCGACCTGTGGTAGTCTCGGTGTGGTCGCGGCTGAGGTCCCTCTTTGTCCTTGGGTCACTGTTTCCTTTTGAGGCTTCCACCGGGGTCCGCTTATAGGCACGGGGAATGGCGCACGCCGGCCCGTTAGACTTGCCCCATCCTCTACGGCACCCCGCCCATCGCCCCGAGCCGCCGGGCGGTGCAGACGCGGTGTCCGACACATCTAGGGCTGTACCACCACCCGCAGGTCTCCCCGAGAACCCGGGGACATTAGAGGGAGAGTTACCAGTTGTTACTAATTTTCGGTCAGAAGCAGTAGACGAGCGTCTGGTGGGACAGGATCCGTGGACACTCTTGTCTTTTCTTTCGTTCTAGTCGGTACCCCGTCGACGAGGACCGCCTGGGACCTCCCCGGGGTTCAGGAAGGACACCGGTGACACTCCCTCACTCCCGTCTGTCCCCAGAAGGTTCTGGGAGGAGGTACGGTGACCGTACGAGAGACGGGTGACTGTCGTCTCCCTCTGCGGTTCACCACAAACTCCGGGGAGGTTTGGTGTTCGGTCCGGTCGTCGACGACATGTTCGGTGTACCTACTGTCAACACGGGAGGGGGTGACGATTCCAGGAACGAGTCGTCCGTGCCCTTGAGGTTGAGATGTCCGCGACGGGATGGAGTGAATACCGGGGGTTCGTTAGAGTCGGGTGGGTTGACGTGGGGTCCCTTGGGACGCCTGTGACGAGAGTGGTGGGGACACCGGGGGTTCTTGGAAGTCTGGTGGGTTGGAGTGGGGGTACCTTGGAGTTGAGACGTCTGTGACTGGGGTGGTGGGGTTGCCGGACGATTGTGGGAGCTGGGTGGGTCGGAGTGGGGTTCAGGAGACGGTGAAACTCAGTGGTCCCGTTTCAAGGGGTTTTCGTTGACCCTCGAGTCAGGGTGCTCCCCTGTCCAGGTGTGCTCGAACCCCCCCCCGCCGCCACCACTTGTCCCAGTCGAGCCCGTCTTGCGTCCAGTGTTCCACTGGTGCCCGTCTCGACCCGGACGGACCCGGAGGACCACTGGGAACCCATCCGCTCACACTGTGACCCGACCCGCTGTCCTGTTTGTACTCCAGCCGGCCCTATAGTCGACTCTCACTCCCGTGACCCTTGGGTTCCCGGTACGACGTCTTTGTCGGCCCCTTTGCCGGGGTTCCCCGGGGGTCCACCGAGGACCCCCCGCCCGCTTCCTATTTCGTCCCCTCTTTCGTGTGGACACAGGTGTTGCCTTACTTAGAGTTCTCAGGTGACCGAAAGGTCTACCTTTTTGACTCTGAGTCTTCTTCTTGCCTGACGTCAGTTCTCTCGTTCTCTCGGAGACCAATCTTCTCCGGAAACGGGTTCTTAGAGACCCCCGGGGGGTGAGAGGGGTCCTGGGAAGAGAGGGAAGAAACGACCGGTAACGACGTCCGTCGGAGGGGTCCTAACATTGACCAAGGAGGCGGGTCCGGTCCTAACTCTCAGACGGTCCAGGACCCGGGGAAGGTGTGACCCGGTGAGACTTTCCCCCACAGGTGAGTCTTTGTGGTCGTGGTGTGTGTCCTCCTCCTCCCACCAATTGTCTTGTCTTCCTTTCTGGACCCTCCAACCCCCGTCGAGACCACTACACCTTAGAAGACGAACAGGGACATCGATTCTCCTGTCACGGAAGACTTTCCCCTTCCCTCCCTCTGGTACCCAACAACGTAAACATAACAAATTCTCAGTTTATTTAGTATGGGTTGTAGTTTTTATTTTCTTTTTCTCTTTTCGCCACAGGTAGTCCGGGGGTGGTGCACGTTGTGGGGTGAGTGTTCGGGGATGAGTTTTCGACTCCTTTTAGGTTCTACCGCGTTCGTGCGTTGTGGACCTACAGGGGTCCATCCCAACCCCCACGTGGAGTACACATGGGGGGTCGAGGGACTTTAAAGTAGTGTTACAGGGAGTAGCGGGACGGGAGGTGACTGTTGGTAGGAAGAGGTTCCCGTACCTGTGGGGCTTTGGGAGGAGACCACGAGACGGGTGACTTCTAGACTACACCTCCCTACAATTCTCCTCTCTACCTCTAGTAACACCAGTCTTCTCCTTGTTTGGGGAGAGGGGAGGTAGACCCCCGGGACTGACGAAGGACGAGAGGTGGGGGGTAGTGGACGATGTCATCTGAACTGAAAGGAAAGTCCTTGGTAGAAGGGAGAGGTCTGAGGTCCTCACTAGTGTACTAGGTCCGGACCGGTTAGTCTAAGGACGAAGGGGACCTGGTCACTAACCGAGTCCCTAACCGTACACTGGGTTATACTCGGTTACTCTCAGTGACCCAGAACTCTGAAACTCTTCCTTGGTCTTTCTCCGTGAGAGGTGACCCCGACGTTCGATCCTTCTACTTTCGAACACCCAGAACACCCCGGGGACGCACCGTCTTTGGATAAGTTCTTGTATGGGGATCTTTCCGTTTTCACTTCCCACCCCTCTCTTGTCAGCCCAGGACTACCGTCGGTACGGACTTCCGTCGAGTTTCGAATGAAGAAGTAAGTCCCTTCAGTTCCGAGAGGATACGCAAAACGAAACCGGTCGGGTTGGACCCAAAGACGGTGAACGGTAGTTTTCAAGACTGAGAAGGTCCCGTCCTTCCTCAGAACCTCGTCCGTTGGGAAGGTAGCCCACGACAGGTCGGAAGGTGGTGACGTTTCGGTTTCTTAAGTCTCGGTTTCGACGGTGGGGTGTTGGTGACGTCCTCTTTTCGGGTGCACCTGAAGAGGGTCGGTGTCTCTGTCCTATTTGGCACATTAAGAATACTTGCACCCTTGTTCAGAGTGGGTCGTTTGTCCTCGATGATACTAATGTTGGTGATCATGACAGGGACGTCCTCGACGTCCGGTCAGTGTCGCTGCACCTTCCCTCTGGTTCGACGGGGACTGTCAGGTGTGGTTCTCGTTAGACCGTAGACAGGACCTCGGGTCTCTGTTCTCTGACCGGAGGTCTCTCCCCAGTCAACACCGGTGGTTACGACCTGGGTCAAGGTCTTAAGGAAAACAGGGTCGAACAGTGTTTCGGGTCGTCTGGGACACCAGGCTACGTCGTTTCGGTTAAGATAGGGTCGGAGAGAGACCCAAAATTTGGGTCTCTCCGGTCGTTCTCCTGCTCCGGTCGCCGATCCGTCCATCTTGAGCCAAGACGAACGGAAAGGAGGTTCTCGTGGTGCCCGTTGAAGGTTTAACGAGACACCGAAACGCAACGTGTTCCACCACTCTTCAGACTACATGGGTGTCGAAAAGACTGGAAGAGACAGATTACTTTACGGCTGATCCCTACCGTCGGGACTTGTCTACGAGTGTGACACGTGACGTGTACCCGAGGTCTTCGGTCCCTTCACTGTGGAAAAGTTTGGTCGGGACCTTAGGGACCGGTGGAGGGGTGGGAGGAGTTCGGGTCGGACCGACCGAAGGGTGAAGTAGTTGTGAGTGTCTCATAGGTGGGGTTCGAATCCCTGACTGTGGGGACGGTGGGTGGACGGTGTCCGTGAGGTGGCCGAGGGACCAGGTCGTAGGAGTCCACGTCCAACAGGGGTTTCGGTCCCCTGGGAACCCTGGAGTGTGAGGAATGTAAGTGGTGCTCGAATAAAATTATTCGAGTTAAAGATAGGGAGGGTTGGAGTCGGTGTAAAAAAACGGTTGAACTTTTTATTTAAAAAAAAAAAATCCTTTTATCCGACCGTCGAGGAGTTTTACAATTTGTATCTTAATGGTATACTGGGTCGTTAAGGTGAGGATCCGTATCTGGGTTTTCTTACCTTTTGTTCTCTAAGTTTGTTTAGTTACATGTGTGTGCATAAGTGTTGTGGTGATAAGTGATATCAGTTTCCACCTTTGGTGGCCTTTGGGAACGGCGTGAGACGGCCGCACGGTTCTGGTAGACAAACTCAGAGAAGGTCGTCCCAGGCAGTTACCTGCTCGCCTATTTAGTTACCTTGTACCAGATGGGGATACTACCTCATACTAAGTCGAGATTTATCCTTGCTTTGTGCCTGTGAGTGGTGTTGCACCTACCTGGAACGTTTGTCCTACGACTCACTGTCTTCGGTCTGTGCTTTCCTGTTTGTGACCTACTAAGGTGACTACACTTTACAGGTCTTGCCATTTAGGTGTCTCTGTCTTTTGTCCAACCACCAACGGTCCCCGTTCCCCACCCTACCTTCACCCCTCCCACGACTATCTACATTCCCAATGGTCCGTTCAAAACTTTGATCTATTTCCACCACAAACGTATTGTAACCCCCTAATTCAAAGCTGAAGTAGTCGTTACAACCCTCCACGTCTTGTTCTTTTTCATACTGTAACGAAGTGGTTTCTGTTCCCACTCCCCTCCTGAAAGGACCACCAGATCACCGGTCCTGAGGTTCTAGGGTTACACCCCCCGGGTCCAAGTTAGTAACCAGTCCTTTGATCTAGGGTGTACGTTGATTCTCAAATGTACGGTGTTGATTTCTAGGGTACACGACGTTGTTTCAAACTTCTAGGACGCACGACATTGATTCTGGACCATGTCGGTTTATTTAATTGTATTTCTGTTCCCCTCCTCTCCTACTCGTTCTGGGTACCCCGTTGCATCCCCCAGAGGACTTAGACCAGAACCGACTTGTCCCAAGACTCTTGTCCTAGGTCTAATCTGGTCCTTTCGCTTCGTCACCGGGGTTGTAGTCACGCACAGACCCCGAAACCCCAGTCCTCTCCTACCACCCGTAGGTAACAAGAGGTCTGTGAAACTCCAGGGGTGAGTCTCGAGTCGGGGTTCGATGACTTACTCCGTCCCAGGTCCGGTGTCTACCAGAACCGCGAGGCCGTCCCACCCCGTCTCTCGTCTGTTCGTCATTTATCACTGGAGACTCACGTCCGACCCTCGAAACGTTCGGAACTCCTCCCGTTCTCCCTCGGTCCCTCTTGGAGGACCTCACACTTGTTCTGTGTCGGCCCCCTCCCCCTTTCTCTACCTCGAGATCCGTCTCCGGTGGTGGATTCGTTCTCGGGTCTCTACTCTTGTCCGTGACACACGAACTCTTTAAGGAGCTCAGTAAGTTCCGGGTACCCGGTACCTTTCCCACCTAAGACAAACTTTCCGTCACCCCTCGATGTCTTCCACCAACTACTTCTCTCCTTTCCCGGCCTCACAAACTATTCGTTTGTGGTACTTCTCGTTCGCACCTTGGTCCTCCGGTCCCATACCTCCACCCCCCCAATAGTGTTCTATGTACTCTACTACGACCACCCTAGCCCCGTCGTCCCTGTTTCTTCGTCTTCGTCTGACACACCTTCAACCCTGCCTCTGACGGCCGGAGTCTTTGTGGAACGAGACCCTCACTTCTTCCGGTACGCAAGGGGGTCCCTACCCCCGGCACCAAGGGGAGGAGACCGTTCTGCGGAGTCCCGAGACTAGGAGCTAAAGGAGTTACCGTCTACCCTTCGCACGTACAAGGACGAGGTACCTGGGTCCTCCTGTCGTGCGAACACTTCACTACGGACCACTTGTCTTCCACGAGTTATTCCGTTTGAGTCGGTCCAGTCCCAAGGTCCCTCTTCTCCCCCGCGAGACCACTCCAATTCCCGAACGAAGTGGTCCGTCACATCCTGTGAGGACTTGGGGTACCCTACCCCGGTGGTGTTCGGGACGGCCCTGAGTGTGTAGGTTTGGTGTTTGGTGCCGCCCCCGTGGACGGGACGGCGGGACGCCTTAGTCGGACTCCTCCCGACGTTGACCCCGAGGGTACGTGTGCCGTCCCTGGGGGTGGTGCGGACGGGGTCTCCTCTGTGGACCGGTCTCGGTCCGTCGGCGGGACCCTCTCGGGATATCCGACACCGAGACTAAGCCGTCGTGGGGGTGTTACGACGGTTGGGGTGCAAGGTGTAGGTGTCTCTCTTGAGTAGTGACGGAACCTAAGACTCAGACGGAACGGGGGACACCGGAGGACCCTCGGATCATGTCGTGGCCCGTGTGTCGTCGACGGGTTACTTACTTGAAGGCCCCTCTACTCCTGGTCATTGTGCTCCACTCCTGTGTCGGGTGGTCTGGACGTAGGAGTCAGGGGTTGGGACGACCCCTCTCCAGAGAAAGAAACCCACCCCCCTCCCATGCAAAGGTAGAACGGGGCTGTAGGGAGAATCCGGGGTCCGTTCTGTTGGTCCCTCCGGTATGACTCTGTGTGAGGCACCTGAAAAGCATAGGGTTCGTCGGACCGAGTATCCTCCCACCTAGTGCCGACGGCCCCGACCCTACAGACTCTCGAGTCCCTTCGCCCCCCTAACCAACAATTCTCGGGCCTTGACTTCGACTTTACACGGACCCTGGGAAGTCTGGATTCGGAACCTTCTACTTTCCCCTCGACAGACGTGGCGTGCACGGACTGTAAAAGAACCTCGATTACCCGTGGGTGCGACCTTTAACGTCGCCCACCTCCTCGGAGTCTTAAATTTTAGTCGACGGTCCGTCCTCGCTCTTCCGGGGGTCGTGCTCGTGTGCTCGTGAGTAGTCTTGGGAGGTGACACGAGTCTCGTCGGTGGTCAGAGTGTCTTCCCTGTACCAGATACTGTGGGGGTAGGGGTGGGTCTTACAGAGACCAGTCTCTATGTGTCTACTAAACCCTCGGACATCCGTCTGTGGAGTAGCCAGAGAAGCTACAGACTGTGTGTCAACAAGTCAGCGTTTCGGGACAGGTTGAGAAACATTGGGTACCTGACATCGGACGGTCCGAGGAGACAGGTACCCCTAAGATGTCCGTTCTTATGACCTCACCCAACGGGACGGGAGGAGGTCCCCTAGAAGGGTTGGGTCCTTAGCTTGGACTCAGAGGACGTAACCGTCCGTCTAAAAAATAATGACTCGGTGGTCCCTTCGAGTAGACTGTGTGTCATCGACGAGGTATTTGCAAACAAAATTCACTGTCGACTTAGGGGGTGTTCCCCGTGTCACGTGTGTCATCCACATGACAAAAGGACCTCGGAGACATTGTTTAACGGTATTTGACTTACCGATTTCTGTCGCCTTTACCTAGAAGAGTAACTAGACCTCTGGTCTTCAGGTTTTAGTCCCACAGTTGTTCCGGTGTAAGGGAAGTCTCCGAGGGCCCCTCCTGGAAAAGGACCGAGAAGGTCGAGGACGACCGAGGTCCAAAGGAATCGAACACCGGGGTGGCGAGGTTAGAGACGGGTGGAGGTGTACCGGAAAAAAGGAAACACTGACAGAAGTAAAACCGGTATGGTACGTCGTACGCCCTAGAATCAAGGGGCTGTTCCCTGACTTGGACACGCGGATTGTAACCCTCACATCTCAGAATTGGTCCTTTCAGGGACAGGAGGGGAAGAATATTCCTAAGGTGAATGTAACCTGAATTCCGGATCGGAGAGGTCACACTGGAGTTGAATTGATGTAGATGTTTCTAGGAGAGAAGGTTATTTCAGTGGCAGTATCCAAGGTCCACCTGTACTTAAACTCCTCCTGTGGTGAATTGGGTCATGTTACGTACGATTTAGTGGAGTCAGTGCAGACTGAGACACGTTGGGATACCTGACATCGGGGGATCCGAGGAGACAGGTACCCCTAAGAGGTCCGTTCTTATAGTCTGACCCAACGGTACGGGAGGAGGTCCCCTAGAAGGTCTAGGTCCTTAACTTGGGTGTAGAGAAGACAGAGGACGTAACCGTCTACCCAAGAAATGGTGATCGCGGTGGACCTTTCGGGGTTGTGTTATGTCATTCCACGAGTTATTTATACACGAAACAAGTGACGACATAGAGGCTCGGACCGTGTTTCATCCGTAAGTCACCGGGTTCCTCTTACCTCTGGATCTTCGGTCGTGACCCCACGCCCACCTCTCTACCCTGTCGTAAACTTCTATCTTTGTCAAGACCTTACACTCCACTTCTACAACGTCTTTGTGGTCGATCTTCCTTCGACTGACAAGTGTGAAAAATAAAGATCGAAAACTGTATGTCATTTTTAGCCCTGGTCCGGTAGATAAACTTCCAGCGGAAGTCGTCCCCGAATACCACGTCTTACCTACGGGTCCTTGGGCTGAGACTTGGTTCAGTACTCTACTTCCACCCTTCGCCACACCCACTCGGAGTAGACCGGACAGGGTATCCTCGGTCTTGTCGGGTACACCTACCCCCGTGTCCGTCTCTAGGACCGGCCACGGGACCGGTGGGGGATGCAGTTGGTGCTAAATATCCGTGGAGAACAACCCGAAGGGACCATCGAGTCTATCATTTCTTAGACGGACGTTACGTCCTCTGGGCCCAAACTAGAGACCCAACCCTTCTAAAGGACCTCTTCCCGTACCGATGGGTGAGGTCATAAGAACGGACCTTTTAAGGTACCTGTCTCCTCGGACCACCCGATGGCAGGTACCCCAGGGTTCCTCCGCCTGTGCTGACTCGTCAATTGTGAAAGTGAAAGTAAACACCCTGTTCATGGTCGTGTGTCGTCGTTCACTGTCTGAGTTTAAGGGGGTGGGTGGTAGAGCCTTGACCACAAGGTCCTCCACTGTACCCTTATTGACATCCTACCGCCTGTCACAAACACGATGTCTCTTTTCGTCTTCACACTTCATCCATCCGTCCCTTACCCCCGACCTCACTTCAAAATTTCACCCACGAGTCCCTGTCGTAGTGGTTTTCCACAGGAATTCGTTAGTGCACCTCCTCCTTTCTCTCCTTTGGCACATCTACAGAACCTACCCACAAGGTCCGTCTCCCTTGTCGTTCACGTTTCCGGGACTCCATCCTTGTCGTCCCTCTGCGTCTACCACGCTCACCTCCAGTGTGCCCCGAAAGTGAGGTTCACTCTGCCCTTCCTACTGTGGAACACGCGACCCCGCTACACTTCCCAGAGGATGCGATTCGGACGGGGGCGTAGAGACACGAGTTCCTTTGAAGTCGACACGGGGGACAGATGTCGGTACCCGTGTCCGGAGACACGTGACCTACGTCCATTTTCCCGACCGGGTGGGTATTAGGATTGTGATAATTTCGGTGATAGGCCCTGAAGGGATCACCAGGTCTCCAATTTTGAGACACGACGGTTACGTTCCCTGTCTCCAAGTTAGGGATCTGTCTCTTGATTCTAGGGTGCACGGTTCATCACGTCCTTTTTTTCTTTTTTTGGTGGTAGGTCCTAGGATATCTTTACCCGGGGACGAGTGGACCCGTTGAGGTCGTCCTTCTGGTAGGAGGGGTAAGGAGTGGACCGTTTCTCCAGTGACCCGAGGGATTCCTCCTCGGTCCTGGGGTTGGTGTCGTACAGGAACCGGGACGGGTCCCCCGCCACCAGGTCTCACCGGCTCCCAGTGGTAAGAGTCTCAGTTGAGTTACACAGCGGGTATCCCCACGGTAGACGGTGGGGGGTGGTTAGACCATGGTCCAATCTGTTTGGGTTCGGTTGCCCTTAGAGGTGTGTAAGACCGGTTAGTCCTTTAATAAACCCATAGATGTTACATATCCGTCATAAGGTTTGTGACCTCGATGTCGTCACTTGGTCAGTCTGTTTTTCCGGACGGTTAGTCTGGACTGTAGGTTACTGACCGGCCAGGGTTGTCCCTTTCGAGGGTCGGTCCTTGACTTTCCTCTACCGACCTACCTACCTCCTCCTTCCTCTTTACTCACCTACCTACCTCCCTACCTATCTACCCTATGTCACCCCTGCCTACCTACTTCCACTACTTACTCTACTCACTACCTACGTACCTCCCATTCTGTCTACTCCCTCACTCCCTTCTCCCTCCTTCCTTCCTACCTACCCACCCCCACCTACCTACCTACCTACCTCTCCCCTACCTACCTATCTACCCATCTGCCTACCTACCTACTTCCACTACTTACTCCACTCCTTACCTACCTCCCAACCCACCTACTCCCTCCTTCTACCTACCTATTTCCCCCTACCTACTACCTACCTACCTACCTATGCACGTACCTACCTACCTATCCATCTACCTACCTACCTACCTATGCACGTACCTACTTCCCTACCTATCTACTTCCCTACCTACCTACTTTCCCCCCTTCCTACCTACCTACTTCCCCCTACCTACTACCTACCTATCCACCTACCTACCTACCTACCTACCTATCCACCTGTATACCTACCTACCTATCCACCCACCTACCTACCTATCCACCTACCGACCTACGTACCTATCTACGTCCCTACCTACCTACTTTCCCCCCTTCCTACTACCTACTTCCCCCTACCTACTACCTACCTACCTATCCACCTACCGACCTACGTACCAACCTACTTCCCTACCTATCTACTTCCCTACCTACCTACTTCCCCCCTTCCTACCCACCTACTTCCCCCTACCTACTACCTACCCATCTACCTACCTACCTATCCACCTACCTACCTACCTACCTACCTACCTACCTACCTATCCACCTACCCACCTATCCACCTATCTACCTACTTCCCTACCTATCTACTTCCCTACCTACCTACTTCCCCCTACCTACTACCTACCTACTACCTACCTACCTACCTACTTCCCCCTACCTACCTATCCACCTACCTACCTACTTCCCTACCTACTTCCCTACCTACCTACTTTCCCCCTTCCTACCTACCTACCTCCCCCTACCTACTACCTACCTACTACCTACCTACCTACCTATCCATTTACCTACCTACCTACCTATCCACCTACCTACCCACCTACCTACCTACCTATCACCTACCTACCTATCCACCTACCTACCTACCTATCCACCTACCTACCTACGTACCTACCTACCTACTTCCCCCCTTCCTACCTACCTACCTACCTATCTACCTCTCGTCCACTTACCTACCTACTTCCACTACTCATTCCTTACCACCCACCTACTCCCTCCTTCCTATCTACGTCCCTACCTACTTTCCCCCCTACCTACCTGTCTACCTACCTACCTGATTAGTTGGTTACCTATAGTTAAATTCACAAGGTGAAAAGTCTCCAATGAAAAAATTGGTTGGGGGTCTCGGTTCGTACAAAAATAAGGTGATTATAGGGGGCAGTCCGAAGGACGATCGGCGGTACCCCCGTGTCTGCTCGTAGTAATAGGGGTACTTACAGGAGGGTTCGGGTGTGTTCAAGAGGGGTTCGGGGTCCTACGACCCGAATCTTGGGGTCCCCCTTTCGACGGAGACTAAGGTTAGAGGTCTTAGGGTCACCCTACCTGAGTTCCGGGTGGGAGGGGACCCGTGGTGAAGAGGAGTCGGGTGTCGGTCGTGGGGAAGGAGGACCCCTTCCCCTCTTTTCTTTTCGGACAGCTGACGTCGGAGTCTTTGTAAAGGGAACACCGGTTACCCTAAGTGTCGGGACCCATAGTGCTGTGTAGTACGGTGTGAGTCCGTGGTTCTTTGTCGGTCTTTTTGTCGAAGGTCACCCAGGTCTTACACCGTATGTGGGAGTCTAGACAAAAGTAACCCGTCCAAAGGTCCCTGGACGAGGGGAAGAGGGGTAGGTCGACTCGGTCCTGGGTCCCTGGTCGAGTTGTACTTCGCAATGGTTCTCCCTCAAGTGTCTTTGTGGGGATTAAAGACCGAAGAGACTTTTGATCCCTGAGTGTGCAACGTCCGTCCGTACATTTTACCACGTCAGAGACGCTTTTTGTCAGACCGTCGTGGAGTGCTTCTATTTGTCTCTCTATGGCACACTGGGTCGTTAAGAGGAGGGTCCGTATGTCGGGTTTTTTACTTCCGTCCACTACTTTGTTTTGTTTGTGCTTACAAGTCTCGTCGTGATAAGTGTTGTCGGTTCTTTGTCTTTGTTGGGTTTGTAGGAAGTCGACTACTCACCCATTCATCTGACACTACCTAGGTAAGTGACCTTATCATAAATCGGTATTTTTACCTGTGTATCCCGAAGGGACCACCGAGCTACCATCTCTTAGGAGGACGGTTACGTCCTCTGAACCCCAGTCAGGGACTAGGCCCTTCTAGGGTGTACGACGCCTCGTCGATTTGGGTACACAGTGTTGACGACTCGGATTTAAGATCTCGGACCCTCGACGTTGATGACTCGGGTACTCGGCGTCGATGACTTCGGAGCTCGGGGTCTCGGACACGAGGTGTTCTCTTCGGTGCTGTCACTCTTCGGGGTCCCGGTGTTGATCTCTCATCGGGGGTGAGCCACGTTGACCTCTTTTCATACGTTTCGTTACTTCTGGGTCACGTCGGTTTTTCTTTAATTTAATAAAAATTTTCCCCCTCCGTATATTTTTGGTACTTTTATAATACGGTTTTCCTTCTTCGTGCATAACTTACTAAGATAAATACGTTTTACAGGTTTTCTCCGTTTAGGTGACTCAGTCTACGTCCGACCGCGGATGGTCTCCGACCCCCTCCCCTCCTACCCTTCACTGACAATTATCCATAATCCAAAGGGAACCCTCTTCCGTTACCGTGGGGTGAGGTCATGAGAACAGACCTTTTAGGGTACCTGTCTCCTCGGACCTTCCGACGTCAGGTACCCCAGCGATTCTCAGCCTGTGCTGACTCGTTGAAGTGAAAGTGAAAAGTGAAAGGACTTGACCTCTTCCTTTACCGTTGGGTGAGGTCACAAGAACGGACCTCTTAGGGTCCCTGCCCCCTCGGACCACCCGACGACAGATACCCCAGCGCGTCTCAGCCTGTACTGACTTCGCTGAATCGTCGTCGTCGTCGTCCAAAGGGAACCCTACTACTTGTGTAAAATCCTACTCTGTCACCACTGTCACACCGTGCGGTGTCTTAGATAATGTGTAGGTGTCTGGTATGTGAAATTATACCAAGTTTACCATTTAGAATTCACATAAAAAGACGTTGTTTTAGTAAATCCCCGTACTGGCTGACTTCCACTCGTCCCCAACGGGTGCACCCTACCTGTAGGGAGAGGGCTAACGGTACAGGGGAGCGTCAGACGATGGAAACAAATATAGGGGTCGGACTTTGTCCTGATCTACTGGATCTCGTGTCAAGGGGAAGAGGAAGCCCGGACCGACGTACCTACCCCGGGAACGGAGGTGGTAGTGAAGGGTCCTTGGGAGGGGGTTGAGGTCGAGGGGTTGGACCCGAGGGTTTTCGGAGAAAGAAGGACGGTGGGGGTACCCGGGGTGTGGTGCGTGGAGACGGTAGACAAATGGGTGACAGAGGGTCTGGGGCCTCTCTCGAGTGTCGGTCGTCAAACTCGGGATAGAACCTAGTGGACGTATCGTCCTCGGGGCCTCCGACACCCGGCTCAGTGTCGGGGAGTCCGTGATTCCGTTTTCCACCACGGGACGTCGTCCAGTGGGAGTGGGATCTTTGCGTGGGAGAGCTGGTTCGGTGGTGGACGGGTGTGTGATGATTCACACCTTTCACCGGTCGATCCAAGTTGAAGGTTAAGACGATGATACACCGACACACTGGGACCCGTGTCATGTCTGGAGAGACCCGAAAAAAAAAACCAACCAACCAACCAACCCCACCCGGGAGCGACGGCACGGACCCGAAAGAGATCAACGTCGTTCGCCTCCGCGGAGGAGTAACACCACGTACCCGAAGAGTGACGCCACCGAAGGGAATAACGTCTCGTGCCCTAGATCCGTGTGTCCGAAGTCATCAACGTTGTGAGCCTGAGTCATCAACACCGAGCTCCTGAGATCTTGAAGCCGAGTCATCGACACCGTGTACTCAAAATCAACGAGACCCCGTACACCTTAGAAGGGCGTAGTCCCTAGTTTGGGTCCAGAGGACGTAGCCGTTCGTCTAAGAAGAGGCGACATAGTGGTCCCTTTAGGGGAGACTCGAAATAATTGTAGGGTAGACAGTTTGAGAGAGGGATCCCGGTCGCCTTTCTACTGAGAAACCTCTTTCTAGATACCTTTCGAGTTGTGTGTATTTACTCAGGGGTCCCTGTAGGGACCACCAGGTTACCAATTCTTAAGTGGAAGATTCCGTCCCCTGCTCTCAAGCTAGGGACCAGTCCCTTGATTCTAGGGTGTACGGCGCTCCGTTGATTGTTCGGGAAAACGGTCTGTTACGAGGCGTTACTTCTACCCCTTACGACGTTGATTCTGGGCTTCGTCAGTTTATTTATTTTTGAATTTTCCATAAAAATTTATTATTACTCGGGGGGTTTAGTCTCGATTCCGACAATGGTGGGACGTAACGAGGTTTATGATCCCCCTCCTTCCCTCCGTTCAATTGTCGGTACTACCTCGACTACAATGGCCGTCTCCATCAATGGCACTGACAGAGGCACTACGTCTATTCGTTTGAATTCGACCCCTTTCTCTCGGCTGGTTTACCACGTCACTCCAACCTGCTCTGTCCCCTCGGGGTGTGGACTACTGCCTCTTTCGTCTCCCGACTGAGGGGCCCCACTCTCCCCGGAGCGTGTCAGACCTTTGCTCCTCCTCCCACGACGGAAAGGGGTGCGACGCTGGAACCGGTGTCCTGTCGAGTGAGTTGTGGGAGATCAATGTCTACCCTTTGACTCCGTCCTTCTCTCAGTCGTCCGACATCGGAGTAATGGTCTGAGGCGGGAGGACTTGACCTAGTGAGGCGGGAGCGCCACGTCCACAGACCCCGTCCCCGTCCCGTCCCCGCCCCCGTCGCCGTCCTTACCCGCCTTGACTGACCAGACGCGACTCGGGTCCCCGGTCCGTCCCCTTGCCGAGGTCTGGGTGTGATATTGGTCCAGGGTCCTGTCTTTACGGAGACGTTGGACCGACCCCCTGGTACCTACTCTAGGGGTGGGGGTGGGGTTTGCGGTGTAGGACGTAGTTTGGAAGGTTCCTTCCTCGAAGGACCGTGAACTCACCAACACGTCACGACACGAATCAGCGAGTCACCACAACCTGAGACGGTGGGGCACCTGACATCGGTTGGTCCGAGGAGACAGGTACCCCTAAGAGGTCCGTTCTTATGACCTCACCCAACGGTACGACAGGACGTCTCCTAGAAGGGGTGGGTCCTTAGTTTGGCCCCAGAAGACGTAACATCCGTCTAAGAAATGGTCGACTCGATGGTCCCTTCGGTCCTAAGACTAAAGGTGACGTCCTCCGTGTCCAAGCTAAGGACCAGCCCCTTGATTCTCGAGCATTCGGCGTTAGGGCGTTCACGTCGGTTTTTTTCTTTTTTGGAAGGTCCTTTTTGTGTGGGGACCGTGGGCGGGGTAGAGAATGGAGGGACTTTTTCCTAGGGGTCGATGACCCTCTTGAAGGGTGGCCGTGGGGGACGGTGAGTAAGACGAGCCTCTTCGGGAGGGTCCCAGGAGCCTCGACAAGGAGTGATGACCGTCAAGCCGGAGTAGGTGCCCGTGGGCGAGTGGCCTTCTTAGGCTAAAGGGTGTAGTTTGTGCTGACAGGGGTAAGTTGTCTTGTCCTTTACCTCCGAGTCTCTCCACTTGAGTGAACGGGTTCCAGTGTGTCGCTCCTTCGTCGGTTCGAAGTAAGACTAGGGAATTTGGCGGTCGGGTCACGGGGCGCGGGGGAAGGTTTCGGTCGTCTTCCCTCCGCCACGACCAACCTCGGCAGTTCCTCCGGGTAAAGACAAAGGTTAAATTAACCATGTAAACACAGGCGACCCGACGTCGGTCGAGCCGGCAGGCCGTGACGAGGGGACGGTCCCGTTCTAGACGAGTTTTAGTGAAGGAGAAAAGAAAAAGAAAAAGAAAAAAAGGGGAGAAAATTAAAATTTTCCCTCTCTCTCTCTCCCTTCGGTATCGGGACTGTTTTGGAGGACCGTGTGGTCCAGAGTCCCAAGGTGTGCTCTTGGGAACGGCACGCTGCGCGGGAGGGAGGCCCCATAAAATGTTTGTAATGCGGCCTAAAAAGGACCGAGAAGGAGTAATTCAAGACCCGCGGGGTCCTCCCTGCACCAAAGGTAATCTGGGTCGAGGAGGTAGACCGGAAGGTTTGCCATTAAAAGAGACGTCTCTCTTCCGCCCCCCTCCCCCCCCCCTGTGTGTCNCCCCCCGCCCCCCTCCCCCCCCCCTGTGTGTCTCTGCTCCGACCACAGACCCGTTACCCCCTACCCCGGGACCGTGGTCGACACACTGGGCCCGTTTGGCTAATTGGGGGACGGGACTCCGACCCTACCCATACCCCCCGATACCTCATCCAACATCCGGGTTCTGTCCCCATCGATACACCCCCGAGTCGTAGTACGGACGACCACCACTCTACGGCACTGGGCCAATGATTAAGACCCTCCTGGGACCGTAACCTTTCCTACTCCCCAAACACCAGGACCCAGGCAGGTGAACCGAAGTCGGACCTACCCTGACTTGGTTGTTAGATTCGCTTTTGTCCGACGTCTTGTGTCGAGAACTGTAAGACGACTCACTTTATTCGGTCTGTGTCTTCCTGTTTGTGACATCTAAGGTGGGCTTACTCTCGGGGTCTCATCAGTTCTCCTTGTCTTTCATATTATCTCCCTATCCACGGGCCTCGGCCCCCTCCGTCTTCCCTTCAAGCACAAATTACCCGTGTCTCAAAGACAAAAAGTTCTAATTTTTAAGACCACTACTACCACTATTACCAACGTGTTGACACTTGCAAGACTCGACATATAAATTTTTGTCGACTCCCTGAAGGGACCTCTAAGTCACCAATTCTGGACCTCGAAGGTTTCGTTCCCCACACCCAAGTCAGGGACCGACCCCTTGATTCTAAGGGTGTACGACGTGTCGTACCGGTTTGTTTGTTTGTTTTTACCGACTCTGCCATTTAAAAAACAATACACAAATTTGACATGGTATCGAATTTTTTTTTTTTTTTTTTAAAAAAAAAAAATTTGTGTGTGGAGGAGGTCCCTCCGGAGGGACTAACGATCGATTCTCGGGGATCGACGAGATACCCCCAAGGGTGACAGTCTCGGTGGGGTACTTTTCTCTCATGACGGTTCTTGTGACGGTCCCCAGGATGGTGAGTCACCTGGGAGTCTGGGTTCCCGACTCACCTGGTGTCAATTCCCGACTACCGTCCTAGACTACCGGTGTGCTGGGCTGACCCGGACGTGTGGTCGCGGAGTGTCGAGACCAGGGAGTCGTCACGGGCCATTCGACTCGAGAGGTGACTGGTCAGCGAAGATGGGTCTACCGGACCTACGTCCCTCCCCGACTGATCTTTGAGATACGGAGAATTCTACCCAGGGACAGGTTCCCACTCCGCCCGTCGGGGACCCAAGGGTGGCTGAGGGGCCGTGGTTGTAGACCGTTTACACAGGTGTCGACACGTCGATGGCCTTTGCGGACGAGGGTCGGAGGAGGCGCGTGTGTTCGGGAGTTCCTGTCGAAAGGCTCCTTAAATACCCCAGCGGAGATTATAAAGTCCCGTCTAGAGACCCCCTGCAGGAGGTGGTGTACACTTGTTCCTGTTTACAAAGACGACGATTCTTATCGACGAGATCCGACCCTCGGGTGGGTGAGTAGTGGGCGGGAAGGTATGTAGTGGAGAAGGGGTTGGGGGTGGTTTGGTGGGCAGACCTGAGTCTCCCGGGTGGAGGGTGTCCGGACCGACGCTCTGGGGGATGACGGTGGTTCTCCGGGTCCGGCTTCCCGTTTACTGGGTGAAACTAGGCTAGGTAAGTTGAGAGTTTACACCTACGAATTCCCCGGTGACTTTATCGGGCTCCCGCAAGCGACTACTCACTCACAGACTACTACCTCTTTACTGGTCCTTAGCTTCCAGGAGGCCGGGACGTCGGTCCTCAAGGTCTACCGTTTGTGCGAAAGTCACGGGTCCTCACCGTTCTCACAGGGACCCTAAACTAATAGGGAAACCCCTCTTGCCTCTTCGATTTTTCGAGGTCCACCTTGTAGGGACCATCAGGTCACCAAATTCTGCGACGCGAGGGTTACGTCCCCGGGGTCCAAACTAGGGACCAGCCCCTTGATCTAGGGTGTACGAGGTCGATTTTAGGGTGTGTGACGTTGACTCTGGACCATGTCGGTTTTTTTATTTATTTATGTTGATTTGTAACTTTCCTTTTTTTAATTTGATGAGGTTATGTCTCCCAGGGTCCGGTCTTCAACCCTCCCCTTTTCTCTTTCCCCCGGACACCTGTGGGTGGTCGGCGGACGTCATAGAGTCCGGTCCGACCTTGACACTGTTCCCTCCTGTCCACCGCGACACACACGCGTACCCCGTGTCCTTCCCCGGCCGGGTCCGGTAGTGTCGAAGACTAAAGAAGTTCTCTTCTTTCAGACCTCGAAGAGATCACCAGGTTACCAATTCTTCAGTGGACGGTCAGTTACCTGTGTCCAAACTAGGGACCAGGTCGTACTAAAGTTTACGGTGCCTCGTTGATTCGGGACACTCGGTGTTGATGACTCGGACACGAGGTGTCGTTCTCTTGGGTGTCGTTACTCTTGGGGTGCGTGGTGTTGATCTCTCATCGGGGTGAGCGACGTTGATCTCCTTCGGGAGTACCGTTGTTTCTGGGTCACGTCGGTTTTTTTTTTTATTATTATTATTAAAAAATTTTTCCCTCTCTCTTCTTTAAGACTAAAACTCTGTAGGGAGTTAAACTTTAAAAATAAATTTTTTGTGACCTGATTTTTGGGTTACGTTATTTAGTCGGACTGTAGGTTTGTATCGGGTACTCGATGGTCCTATACTGGACACCGAAGACTGTACACCAGTCGACCCTCGGTGTTCTCTCCCCGACCGTTTCAGACCCCTCGAACTTTCTCCTCCCCCCGGGTCCCCCGGGGATTAATGTTGTCCCTTACTCTCCCTGTCTCCGGTGAATGGGTGGTCGTTGTGGTAGCGTCGGGGTTGTCCTGTGTGTGACTTACACTCTCCTTCTGTCCGAGTGGAGGTTGGGTACCTCGACAAATACCGTTCGATGTGCGGTCACAAGAACTCCAGGGAGACCATGGGAGTCAGGACCGGAACCCCATCCGACTGGGTCGGAGAGTCCAGACCGGTCAGTCGTGGTCAACTCCGTCGTGAACCACGTCACTAACCAAACCCACCCCGAAAGTTGAGACTCGACTATTTAGAGTAAGGGTCCTGAAATCGACCCTATAGTGCTTGTTGTACGAATGGAAGGTGACCCCGATGACTCGACCCTACTCAGACACGATGGTGCCTGACCTGTGCTTTTCGTGAAACAGTGGACTCGCGGACCTAGGTTGTCAAGGACTTCGAATGGGGTTCGGAAGACACAATTTATATCCTCCTCGTCTTTTCAGACGGTTAACGTTGGTTCTCTGGATACTATCGTTGTGGGATTTTGGGTTGAAGGTTTATAGTACTTTAGAGGGCCCTTAGTCTAAAGGAGGTGGGAGACCAGGGGAGTGGACATGTCCATCACTTTCACTTTTCACTTTCACTTTTCACTTTCACAATCAACGAGTCAACACAACCTGAGAAACGCTGGGGTACCTGATATCGGCGGTCCGAGGAGACAGGTACCCTAATAGGTCCGTTCTTATAACCTCACCCATCGGTAAGGGAAGAGGTCCCCTAGAAAGGTTGGGTCCCTAGTTTGGGTGCCGGGGTGCCGAGGACGTAACGTCCGTCTAAGAAATGGTGACTCGGTGGTCCCTTCGACGACGTATGGCCAACCCTCTCCATATTTTTGTCGGTCTCCCTCTCTTCTCTTGACTCTACCTCGGACCCTGTCTGAGTCACATCGTCCCCGGTCCGTCCTCGGACCTTAGGCAAACGGGACAAAGAGTGGGCTGTCTTCACCACAGAGGGTCGGGTCGGACTCGGTAGTCACCAAGATTACCCCTATGTCGTCTGTCACCGAAACGTCTATTTCCACGGAGAGGACCGACTGAGTCTAGACCCAGTAAGGGGTTGGTGTTCGTGTGGGGTGGGTGTGACGGGGTCCGTCATTTATGTCGGGGGTCGGAACCAAAGACCTCATTGTAGTGCTCACGTGAAAGAGAGAGAGAGACTTGTAGACGATGGGACTTGGTTTGTACGACTATTTGTCTCCGGCCGAATTCCTCCAGGGCCGTCTGGACGCCCCCGGTCTTCCGTCCGTAACAGACGTCGGTCCTCCGGTTCCCCCGAGACGGGTGGGAACCCACGTGGGACCCAGGGTCAGTGTGGCCCCGGAGTCAAAGGACCCGACATTTTGCCCGTCGACGACGACCGACCCTTCCACCGGTTCTGAACTTGGTCGTCTACCTCTAGGACCGGGGTGGGAGGGAGATGAAGAGGGTGGTAGGGGGGAAGGGAGGAGTCGGAGGTATACTGGTAAAGTGTCTGACTCGTGGACTGTCGTTTCTTCGGACAGACAGGTTCCGGGGGTCCATCCGTACCCCGTCGCCTTTCTGGTTGTTTGTGTTGAAACCGAAGGTCCAAGATTCGTCAGTGACATAATCTAGGTTTTCACTCACAGAACGGGAGTGCTAGGGTCGATCAGGGATTGTGCCACAAACAACCGTAGTCAAGTAACTTAGTAGGGTTGTAGTAACCCCCGTTCTGAACTCCGTGTCTCTCCGATTTATTGAACGGACTCTAGTGTGTCGGACCTACGTTTCGAGAGAGGTCATAAGTTGAGAATAGGTGACACGGTAGTGGTCTCATGGGGACAGAAAGAAGGACCTGATCTCCTCTGGGTAGGGGGGTTGGTGCGAGGTCCAGAGTGTGGGTTGTAGTGACGAGTACCCAAGTCCGGTTCAAAACGGTCGACCTCCGCGGGTGCCTAGAGACCTCTTCCCGATGGGTAAAAGTTCAGATGGGTCAGAAGGGGGTTTCGAACGACGTTTCGGGACTGGGGTTCGGGACCTTCCTCTTCCGTCCGTGGAAGGACCGGGGGCCGGGTCGGCGGCCGGGAGGAGGAAGGGAGGAGTCCCGGACCTTAGGAGGAAACGTTTCAGGACGACGGAACAAAGGGTAGGGGGTGTTTGGGTTTGTATTCTAGGTACTTTCGTCCTCGGTGGAGACGAAACAGATAGTGACTCAGGGTCGTGCAGTGTGTGTCGTCCGTTAGATATTTACGAACAATTTAGGTGTTTAACAGATTCTCGTCTTAAGATCCGAGACTCGACTTCTAGTTTCTGGTGAAACGTTTGTGTCTTTGACTCCGGTTCTGCCACAGATGGATTTCGGTCTAAAGTCCTACAATAGATGTGACCCGGTCGCACAGGGTCTTTGACTAGGTGTTTGTGTGACGGGCGAGGTGACAGTTCCACCGGGTCCTGAGACTAGGGAGGGAGGGTCTTCGGTGTCACGGTCGGGTAGGTAATCGATACTGAGGTTTCCGAGAGTGGTGGTGGTTCCCTGACACGCTAAAAGGGGTCCATCGGACAGGAGAGACTCGGAACCACAGAGGTAAGTAGTTCCCGTGGACTGTTTACTCCGTCGAAGGGTCCCTTGTCACTGTTAGGCTCACGACCACTCGACGGTTCGTATACCCCTTACCCGTAAGACCCGAACCCTTCCCCAGACCGTACCTTGGTCCCCCGGGGAAGGAATCTCTACCCTCTCCGATCTTCGTCCGCTACCAGCCCAAGTTCTTAAACACCTAAATGCCTGAACAGTCCCCTAGATCACCAATTCTTAGGTGGAAGGTTTCGTCCCGAACACCCAAGCTAGGGACCAACTCCTTGATTCTAGAGTGTACGGCTTCTCCTTGATACGGACACTCGACGTTGATAACTCAGGGCGTGCGAGACTCCGGGTGTTTGGTGTTGATCCCTCTTCATACAGGACGTCGACTCTGAATTGTGTCGGTTTATTTGTTTGTAAATTCAAAATTTTTTTGAAGAGAGGACTCAGCCCTTCTAGGGGACCTCTTCCTTTACCCCGTTGGGTGAGGTCATAAGAACGGACCTCTTAGGGTACCTGTCTCCTCGGACCACCCGATATCAGGTCCCCCCAGCGTTTCTTAGCCTGACTCGTTAGTTCGTATTTTTTTTTTTTTTTCTAAACACAAGACCCACTCCCTTCACCCAAGGTCTGAGAAGTATACCCCGAGGAGTGTGGTGACCCGTGAGTTGATGGGATCTACCAGGACCCGGGAGTCCGAACCCACCCTTTTCTGTAGTGTGTCTGGGGAGGGTGCCTAACGAAGGGGGTTGGAGGTTTCTAACCACCGTCCCCGCCCCAACAGTGGCCGATACAATCAAAGGAGGCTAGGTGACATTTGTTTATTAGTACTAGGCCCACCGAATTTTGTTATCTTTAAATAAGAGATTGACAAGACCTTCAGTCTTCAGCCTCTAAATCCGTAGACGTTCCGGTGCGGGAGACTCCCGACTTCCCCTCCTAGGAAAGACGTGAGAAAGTCGAGGACCTCCGAGGTCCACAGGGAACCGAACACCGGTGTAGGGAACCCAAAGACGGGTAGAAGTGACACCGGTAGGGAGACACACAGAAGGAGGAGAAAGACAGAGAGTCTTCCTGTGGTCAGAGACTTGAATCCCGAGTGGGTCTATTGGGTCCTAGTGGAGTAGAGTTCTGTGTAGAAGTTTCGTCCAGTGCAAATCTGTGTTCGTGTACGTAAACCCCCCGATAGGAAGTGGGCTGATGTGACCGGAGCCCAAAAAAAGACTAGCGGGCAGATGACTCGCGAGTGAGGGGCGAACCGGGGTACCTGTTCCGGGTCGTGTTAGGGCACTTCGTCTACTCGTTTGACTCCTCGGTGTGCGGGTCTCAAACTTAGACCCGTGTTCCCGGATGGAGGGTGAATCTCCTTCGTGTTCTGAGAGTGTGGGTGCGGAGGTCCTCTTCCGGGTGCCCACTACTGAGTGGGGGGTGGGGGGGCGACGTGTCCGGTTCTTCCCCGCCCCCCCCCGCCTCCCCCCCCGCCGTCCCCGCCCCTTCCCTTCCCCCTCCCCTCCTGTGTTTGGAGTCTCAGAGTCAAACGAGGACACAGTTTACCCTCGTTTAGGGTGGACGATTTCCTACTTTCTCCTAGGACCTTCCTCTCGGAGACGGGGGACTTTTAATGGTTGGGGGAATAAGGGTCGGGACCGGTCCGGGTGTGTCGACGGGTGGGTCGGAGGGTGAGACGCGTCTTTCCCGGGTAATACTGTAGTGTCCGGACCTTAATACAATAATCGGACCCTTCCTCCGTCCTGGGTCCCTGTTTCCCGAGTAACAGTACGTTTAGGTACTGACCCCAACCCCCCACGCGCCCCTGTCGGGGAGGACGGAAGGTCGAAGTCTCGATACGACTGTTTGGTTGAGGGACGGAAGATCTTCGTATACCCGTAGAGGGTAGGAGTCTAGACCAAGGTTGCTCCGAGAGTCTGACCCTTCACCCGGGAAGGGGTCCAACCTCGGTCTAAGGGTCTTTTGTCGTGGACGAGACTCCTTCCAGCGGTTGTCTTGGGCCCAGGTCTCGGACAGAAGGGATGTCGACACGGTGACAGGAGACTCTGTGCTTGTGGTTTCCCGGAGGACTCCTACTTTATTCTAGTAGGCGAATTTCTCGACTCGTCGCGGGCCTCCGTGCCTTTGTCGGCGTATCCTTTACGGTGATGGATAATCAGTACGGAGAGAGAGTCATTCCACGGACGTCGACACACAGAAACCCGTTCGACGAATGGGAGAGACACGAAGTAGACCTCTCCGAACACCCGTCCTGGACTATGTGCTTCCACACGTCTTACGAGTGAGGTGTCACAGTCAGGAGTTGTGTGTTTCGTCTACGACAGTCGTGCGGCGAGGGTGTTGGACTTGGGGAACCCCCCTCCCCCCGTGAAAGGAACGAGTGGTCGGGGTGGAGGAAGTGATAGGTCCTCCACGTCTGAAAGACGCCTACGAACCGTCCAAGATAGTTCCGTAAGAACTCATTTGTATGTTATTGACAAAAAAGGTTTCTGAGATCGAAAGGTTCTTATGGGGGGGTGGGGTCACGTAAGAGTTGGGAATCGTCAGCAGGACCCCACGTTCCTCCACTCAAATGGTACTTAAGGTCGAGCTCCCTGGATCCAGAGGGATCGGTCTCGGGAACGTCCACACGTGTAGGTAGGTGCACCTGGAACTCCCCTGTCTGGGTCCAGGTGTCAAACACCCGTTGTGGCTTAGTCCGTGTTATCAAAAGATTCACATTCAGCGAGTCAACACAGACTGAGAAACGTTGTGGTACCTAATATGTCAGGTACCTTAAGAGGTCCGGTCTTATGACCTCGCCCATCGGATAGGGAAGAGGTCACCTAGAAGGGTTGGGTCCTTAGCTTGGTCCCAGAGGACGTAACGTCCGTCTAAGAAATGGTTGACTCGATTGTCCCTTCGGATATCACTTCAGCGAGTCAGTGCAGGCTGAGAAATACTGGGGCACCTGGCATCGGGTGGTCCGAGGAGGCAGGTACCCTAAAGGGTCCGTTCTTATGACCTTACCCAACGGTAAAGGAAGAGGTCCTCTAGAAGGGTTGGGTCCCCAGCTTGGGCCCAGAGGAATTACGACTGGATGGTCCCTTCAAAAGATTCTAGCGAATGATACACGGGTCGCGGTCGCTGTGTCACTACTGGCTCTACTTGTTTTAAGGTGTGTCTCTCCGACCCCCCTGTACCGTATGTCATTTAACGTGCACTGCTCTCGGCGTTCGATTGTCTTCACTTCTACCTCTCCACCTCCGGACAGAGTCCTCCACTGTAAACTCGTCTCCGAGTCACTCCCCTCCCACACTTCTAGAGTCTCTTCCCTCTCGTGTCGTCCGTCTTTCCAGGGTTCCGCGTTGGGACTAACCTCGAAGACTCTTTGTCGGTTCTCGGAAGACGTCAACCTTACAGGGATTCGGGGGTGGGTTGAGGGACTGGGAGGGCCGAGACAGGCCGTTTCGGTCTTGGGCTCTGGGACTCTACACTAGTTATAGGGGAGGGAGCTCTGTGTTCGGACGTAGTGAGGTAGTACTGACAGCAGTAGTGAGGAGAGTCGTCGAGTCTGGGGGTGGACAAGGTCGGACCCTACGAGACTTTGAGAGGGCTTAGGCCTCCGTGTTTTGGACGGGACGGACCTGGAGAACTCTACGGGTTCCCGGGTACGAGTGAATGATTGGTCGACATACCCCGTGTTGGAAGACTACTGGAAAGGGTCCTCGGGACCTCTTTACGGATGGGTGTCTAGTCGAAAGAGTACGATTCACGGTTGTTTCCATTGGGTTGAGTGAGATCCCACCCGACACACACACACGCGCGCACACACACACACACACACACACGCACGTGCGCGTGCGCCAATCAACACAGGTTTAGAAAACACTGGGGTACCTGATATCGGGCGGTCCGAGGAGACAGGTACCTTAAGGGTCAGTTCTGTAGGCACCCAACAGTAAAGGAGGAGGTCCCCTAGAAGGGCTGGGTCCCTAGTTTGGGTGTAGAGGAGGTAACCGTCCGTCCAAGAAATGGTGACCGCGGTGAGCCTTTCCCACTTGATCAATGTGGGGTTTCCGAAAGAGTGGTGACGATCTCCGTCCTTCCTCGGACTCCCTTTAGTCATCGACGGCGTCCCTGGTCGTCCTCCATTTCCGACGTGGGTCGTCTGTCTCGTTCCCCCAGTTTCACGAACCTCTCCTCCGGCTCCAGTCCTCGCTCGGGTGTCTGTCTTGATTCTGGGTCGGGGTGGGAACCCCAACGTTTCTCTCTGGAGTCTCCTACACCGACTCTCCACGCTCGAGACCCACCCGGGGTCTTCACTCGTTTCCCCGGGTCTCAACTCCGAAGGATCAAAAGTGTCCAGTACTAGGGTCGGGGAACAGGCCGACTGTCCACTCCTCTCTTCCTCCCCTGGCTCCGAGTCTCTCCCGCTCGTTAGAGGGGTCAGTGGGTCGCCTTTCTTTGAGGTGTACGTCCGAGACCGAACCCCAAACTCAGGATCGAGGTCAGGAATGTTTGACACACGGGAACGCCCCCCGCCTCTCCCCGTGTGTCGGTTCGGAGTCAAATTGAGGAGAATCTTCACCCCTAGTGCGTCGTGGGAGGGAAGGACGCCGACTAAGCCTATACTTTAATCTGTCGTGTCCCGTTTGACGTCGGTAGGGTAGCCTCACTATTCTCATAGTCACTGTTGTGGGGAGTGGGGGCTTACGCACGGTCGTCGAAGGACTTGTGAATCGTACCTGGTTCCGTAGATTAGAAGTGCGCTCGGACTGCTCATGGGCTGTGATGGGCGGAAAGTGTTTACTCCCCCAACTCCCTCGGCCCAATTCGGTGGACCACATTAAGTGTGCCGATGGTTCCCCGTGTTCGCCTAGTTTGGGTCCTGTCGGTCATGAGGCTCAGACACGAGAGAAAGGAAAATTCTAGTGACACTTCTCGGCTGGGTAATCTTTTCTGGGACTACGACCCTTTTAGCTTCCGTTTCCTCTTCCCCCGTCTCTTCTACTCTCAATCTATCGTAGTGGCTGAGCTACCTGTACTCAAACTCGTTTGAGGGTCTCTATCACTTCCTGTCTTCTCGAACCATGCGACGTCTGGTACCCCAGTGGTTCTCAGTCTGTGCTGAATCGCTGACTTGATCCAAGTACACGTCGACATTATCGACCTGACACACCCGGGAAGTCGGTCGAAGGAGATTACCGTAGCAGGAATATTATGGACG
Organism: Capra ibex; assembly: GCA_006410555.1. Classification (NCBI taxonomy): domain Eukaryota; kingdom Metazoa; phylum Chordata; class Mammalia; order Artiodactyla; family Bovidae; genus Capra; species Capra ibex. Next base: position 1,462,457 of record SJYO01055647.1, read on the forward strand.
TTGGACCTTTGACTGTGACTACGTTGATTAGAATGAGTCTAGAGCCCCGAAATGTACGTGAGTGAAACACACACACACACACACACACACACACACACATCTAAATACGTGAAAATAGAGTTACATCTAAGGACACCGGTGACGATAACTACGTTCTGTCAAGATGGTGTTCCCAGAGAACACGCTGGAGACCAGACTTGGTGGTTTGTACTGACAGAAAGAGTCACCTGTCCCCTAGCTCAGTGACTCTGGAAGTCCCGTCCTGTCCCGTCCCTGTCGTGTCGAGGTACCGACTGGGTGCACTGATGGTTCCGGAATACCCGTCGTTCCTCTGTAAGTACCCCAGGGGACGACGTGACCGGAAAGGACTCCAGGGGTCCTCTCCGGACTCCTGTTAGCCTGTCGTCCGTCGACCGCTCCCGTCGGACCTGTGGGTCCCTTCAGGGACGACCGAGGGCGACCGGGGTCTCCTCTTCCGAACTCGGTCGGTGGCCGGGTCGTAGGCCACAGTGAATGTTTGTGTCCTGTCAACGGTGGGAGCCGTCCTCTCGGTCGGCACACACGGGTCGGGGGTCCGGTGTGGTTAGCGACAACCCCACGCACCGGGTCAGAACCACCCCCTACCCCGTCTTTGTCTGTATGTACCTCACACCCCCCATGGGTCCCTGGGTTCGGGTCCAGGTTTACGTCTGACTCGGACCCCGACCCCACCTGGGAAGAATTGAGCGACCCCAAAGTGCAGATATTTACCCTCCCCAGAGTTGTCCCTTTTCTGTTCGGTTACCTCAGGTTCTACATAATTATTGATTGAATTTACGTTGGAACACAGATGTGATCGTCTGAGAGAGGTGTAGTCGGGTGAGCTCCGGGGACGTCAACACAGAGACAAAAGGGGTTTCATGAAGACACCCGTCGAGAGGGACCTACCTGTACTCTTGGCTCCGAGACCCCCCAAGGTACTGGACGGGTTCTAGTGGGACAGGCACTCTCCACCCCGTCCTTGGTAAGTAATCGGGGGAATTTCGGTAAGTTGTTGAATCCCTACCTCTGTCTACCTTACAGGTAAACGTCTATCCTTTGACTCCCAGTCTCGACACTTCACTGACCAGGTTTCCAGTGTGTCGATCCTATACTTGGGTCCGTCAGACCGTTGTCTCGTTTCGTCCATGGAGTAGGAGTGCCGGGGCAGTACCAGGGTAAACTGTCCGTTTCTTTGACTCCGAGTGTCACCCTCCGGGTCGTATTTTTCCCTGCCTCGGTCCTAAGTTTGGGTCCAGGCGCCGGTGACTCGGGGTGTCAGACCTTTGAGTCGGGAGGGACCGGACACGAGTGTGCGGGGTACTCTACCGGGTGACGGAGGGTTGTCGGGACCGCGTGGGTCTGGAGTCCTGTTTAGCGAGGGAGTAGGGGAAGTGAACGTTGACTTCCGAGGAACACTCGAGTCCTTCGGGAAGGTTGAAAGGTCACAAATAGGGCCCAGGAGAGACGGTCCAGGGACCCGTTCGGACCCGACCACCGCGACTAAAGTTTGGTCTGTGCCCGTGGGTCGGTTCGCGGTGGCGCCACCCTCGGCCCGCGGTCCCGCCGGTTCCGTGACGGACGTGGCCCCGGGAGAGGGGACGAGGCACCGGTGGCTCCGCGGGTGGGGACCCCGGTCGTGGCTACTTACCTATGGCGTAGGGACCAGAACGGACGAAGGGACGTCCCTGCTCCACGTCCCCGAGGTCTTTCGTCGTGGGGGTGGGGGGTGGGGTACGTAGGTGAGGTCCCCCGTCGGACAGGAAGGAAGACCCCGTGGACGGGTAGGTCGTGGGTAAGACCCCGAAGTCGGTGAGACTATTCTGTGACCCCCGGTGATGGAGGACCGGTAACGGTCGGAGGGGTCTGTTTGGGTACCTCGGTCTTACCCTTTGGTAGTCGGGGGTAAGCCCCAGGGGTAGGGTGCAGGTCCGGGATGCTAGACACCGCGGGTCAGAGAGACGGGTGGGAAGGAGCCGGTCCACTGGCCCGGTGCGGCGTAGAGGGACGGGTGGTGGCTCGGACCTTTGAAGAGAATGGGCTCGTGTACTGGTCGGAGAGCGAGTGGAGTCGAGGTTTGTGTTGAACTTCATTGAGAGGGTGTTTTTGTTTTTTTTTTTCTTTTCTTTTTCTTTCTTCATCTTCCACGGTCGTTCACCCAGTCGCCTCAGGTGTGTGTGTCTGACCCGACAACCGAAGGTCTCCTGTGTACCGTAGGTTGGAGTTTGGGTAGGAAGGAGGCCCCGACTGGGCCCTTCTCCCCGCTGGGGTGGCTCGTCGGTGAGAACGGAAGGGCGCTCTGGCGCCCGAGGGTGGGGTCGAGCCCCTGCCCCACCCCCCCCGGACGTCGACTGGGCCGGGGGGTCCGAGGGCCGGGTTACGGAGGGAATCTACCTCGCTCGTCTCCCGGTGGGGAGTCCTTGTTGGGTGCCCCGGTGGGCTGGGTGTCGTCCCACTTTTATGCCACAACCCGGTGTCCGAGGGACGAACGGAGGACGGTGAGGCCCGGATATTTGTGTCCCTTAATGTATTCAGGTGAGGAGAACAACCCCTCGGTTTTCATGCGCTCGAAAGAGAGGGTCGGAACCGTCATTCATTATTAAGGAGTAGTGGTACCATTGGGACCGCCCGAAGGTCGGCTGTGAGCCCTCGACTTTGTACCCCTCCGGAAAAATATCGAGCCATCTTTTTGGAGGAGTGACAAGTGGCGAGGGTCCGCTTTCGCTCGAGGGGCGGCCGCAGAGGAGGAGTTGGGTCAGAGGGGGCGGCTCGACCTGGTAGGTGGGTCTCCCGTCGTACCGACGGGGTTGGGCCTGGGTCGTACTTGGCTGCGGAGATGAGGGTAGGGAAGAGCCGGGAGGCCAGAGGTCCCACTGTACCGGTGACCCGTCCGAGACGGAAATTTTATAAAGACAGGAACAGTAGGGTCCTTTTCGTTTGTACTGGAGAAGTGTAACCGTAAGACTCGGTCCCAGTAGTGTCGACTGTCCGGGTCTCCCAATTTTTTCTATGTCAGTGTGTGTGTGTGTGTGTGTGTGTGTGTGTGTGTGTGTGTGGGGTCTGTGTGAATGTGCGTGCGTACGTGTAACCGGTTTTACCTACTGAACCACCAGTCGGTCCCCAGACCTAGAACCGACGTCGATCGACACACTGAGTCTCTCTTCAGACTCGAAGAGGCCCACAGTTAAAGGGGAGACGTCGGCCCGTCGGAGGCGAGCCGAAGGGGTCACGGGCCTCGTTCTCGCTGCTCCACAGTCCTCTTCTAGGTCTCCCTAAAGATCTAAGCGAGGGAACGGGGGTCGTCGGTCCGGGTTACGACAAACGGACTCTACCGTAGGACTCACTACGTTTCCCGAGGGAGCCCTATGCCTACTTCCTTTTCCGTCGCATCCGTCCTCCGTGTCGTTCCTGCTTCCAGACCTCCGGTCTAGCTGAACCCACGCAGCGTTTTCGTCTCTCCTTTGACTACACCGGTTCAGGTCACCCCTAGGTCGCTGTCTTAATCTTCAGTTCCAGTCCCTCACCACCCTCTCCTCATCCCCTCCCTCTCGTACTCTTAAGACCCGTTTAGTGGATTGAGCGACCTGACGTCTGTGGGGTCTTTCATTATTCCTACTACTCCCCTGAAGGGACCACCAGGTTACCGGTTCTGAGACGTGATGGTTACGTCCCCGGGGCCCAAGCTAGGGACCAGTTCCTTGATCTGGGGTGTACGGTGTTGACTTTTTTTTTTCTAGGACGGTTGATTCTGACGACGACGATTCAGCGAAGTCAGCACAGGTTGAGACACGCTGGGGTATCTGCCGTCGGGTGATCCGAGGGGGCAGGGACCCTAAGAGGTTCGTTCTTATGACCTCACCCAACGGTAAGGGAAGCGGTCGGTTGATTCTGATCCGTGTTTGTTTTTTTAAAAAAATTATTACTACTGCCATCATTATCATTGAGTAGGACCCAGGGTTCGCGAGACATTCGTAAAGTAGTCAATTGGGTAGACAGGAGTCGTGTCGTGTTGTTTTCCGTCCCCGTGGGTTATATGTTTCTTCCTTTGCCCGGGTTTCTCCAATTGACCGAACGGGTTCCAGTGTGTCGACCCTTCACCAACTTGACTCCAAACTTACCACGTTTAGACCGAACGTAGAGGGTCTCCTCTCGGTATCTCCCAAACGTCGTCTAGTCTAAGCGTACACTGGTTCCAAGCATCGGTGACTTGGCCGACTCCCCGGTCTTGTCGGTGATCCTCTGGGGGACTTCTCCGGGTGCCCTTCCGGTGTACACACGACTGAGAGTAGTCGAGTGGGAAGTCGGAGAGGGTTCTTTTGTGAGGCCTCCTAATACCTTCGTAAGACTTCTAGACGAAAGAAAATAACCACCCCTTTGACTCCGTGTCTTTCTACACTCACTAGCTTACGACATAAAAATTTGGTTTCTAGGGCGGGTAGGAGAGAGTAGGACTGGTAGTCTCCTAGAGTTCTCATTCGGTTTGATCGGGGTGGTTTGATCGGGGTGGTTTATCCGTCCGCCACCGCGGGCTTCGTCGGCCCAGTCTTTCGTACCCAAGGAAAACAAGAAAAGACAAACAAAACCTGTGTCTGGACGGGGGTCTGAAAGAGTCTCCGACCGGGACCTTAGTCCTCATTGTGGGGTTTGGGGGTGGTCTCCCTAAATACGAAGTCCGTCCAAGTTTCGACCCGGTCCAGTAAGGTGCCAGTGAAGAACAAAGACGGGATGTTCCTCGGTCCCTTACTTTACCAAACGACTCACTGAGACACTTCTACCCTTTAGTAGTGTCTGGTCTTTGTCGGGGTCCGTCGGGGGAGCTCTATCTCGGTCGGTGGTTTTGGTTCGAGAACAAGTCTTATGCAATCACACACCGGTAGACCAATCGTTTTCTTCAGGAGGAAGGGGTTCTAAGACTACCGTTCGTAGGGAGTCACAAGATTTTTTGGTTCTAAGTGGTCGTACATGAAGGTCCTTGGACAGACACCCGTTTCGAAACCTGCTACCCTTTCTAGCCACCGCAATGTCTTATGTGCCACTACCCCCGGTGTCTTCGTCCTCCCCAGGGATCCGGCTCGTCGGGACCCGTTCTAGAGTCGGAGACGTCTGTAGTCAGACGAGTCGACGCTTTACCCCCGTGTGGAGGGACGGACGACGGAGACAATCCCAGTCGTCTTTGATGTAGACAAAACCCTTCTCGGAGTCCTCTGGTCTCCCTTGGGTGTCAGTACCGAGGGTAAGTCGGAGGTCGGGGTTCGCCTTCCCTAGGAACGAGTGAGGGAGGGCAGCACCGACGAGGGTTGGGTCGGTCCGAGATTCTATTCCAACCCTCGTCTCACCCCAGACCCCCTTCTCTTTCTCTTTTTGCTCAGTCTTTGTAGACCGACCCTGAAGGGACCCCCGCGTCATCTACTCTTAGACGGACGGTTACTACCCCTGTGTCCAAGCCAGGGACCAGACCCTCCTAGGGTGCACGGCTCTTCGTTAATCCGGACACGCGGTGTTGATGACTTCGGGCACATGGGATGTCGGGTACGAGACGTCGTTCTCTTCGGTGGCACTACTCTTCGGGTGCGTGGCGTTGATGCCTCATCGGGGACGAACGGCGTTGATCTCTTTCGACCGTGTGTCGTCACTTCTGAGTCGCGTCGGTTTTTGTTTGTTTGCTTTGAGTTTTTTTTTTTTTCTTTGTAGACCGAGAAAAGTGGAGAAGGAAAGGAAAGGACTTCGGGTCGTGAGGGTCTAACCTCGCTCACTGATGACTATTTGTCTTCCACCGAAACGCCTACAGGTAGGTATGTTACACTGTAAGAAGTCGTCCTCTTTCCTTACTTTATGACTAAGTACGTTGGTGCACCTGTTTGGAGCTTTTGTAGTACGGGTCCCGGTCTTCAGTCTGTGCTTTCCAGTGTAAAACATACTAGGGTAAATATCCTTTACAGGTCTCGTCCGTTTACGTTTCTCTGTCTTTCGGTTGACCACCGACGGTCCTAAACGCTCCTCCTTCCCACTCTCACGAACAAGCCTCCGAGGAATGTCTCCCTACCTCGACAAAATCTTAATCTGTCTTCAATAGCCAACATGTTGTAACAAATGATGATTTGTGGTTACTCAGTACTTGGAAAAAAAAACCGACGTGGTGCGCCATACATCCTAGAATTGAGGAGCTGGTTCCTAACTTGGCCACAAGGGACGTCACCTTTGTGTCTGAGTTGATGACCTGGCGGTCCCTTCAGGGACTTGACACGTGAAAGTTTACCATTTAAAATGTACTACACTTAAAGCAGAGTTAAGTTTTATTTATTTTTCCACCAAACCAACTTGTCTGAGGTAAGGTTAGGTCAAATGACTGGAAGACTTTCGACACGGGTTGAGATTCTCAGGGACTGGGGTCCGGACCTCTGTGGTCTGTAAATCCCTCGGGGTCACTATGCGTGGTCCGTGCTTCTTATGTCGTCCTTGTTCTTTTCCAAGGGACGGGGGCACCCCCACTGAACCCTTTTCCACTCCTTCAGTCGTTGTCTGTTCTACACTACTGTAGTTCCTTGCCGTCGTCGATGCCTGCCCACCAAAGACCCCTCCACTGTCAAGCTGTCACCGGACTTACCTCATTCTCTCTCTCTCTACACCTTTGAAGAGTCCCTTGTCACAGGGTTCGGCTGGTTTGTCGGTCCCGTCTCCGGGACTCCGACGACAGGAACCACTCAAGGCCCTCGTGGGTCTCGGGTTTTTCGTGCCGTCCCCTCCCCCCGGACCTCCCTAGCACATCCCGAAGCGTCAGGCGTTTGGGTAGAGATTCACACTAAATTTATGTTAAGTCCGTCTACTTACCTATTTCTTCACCGTCGTGTATACATTACCTTATAATGGGTCGGTAGTTTTCCTTACTTTGTCCCAGTAAACGTCACTACACTACGTATACCTCGGACAGTATGTCTTACTTCAGTCTCCTTTTTACTTGTAGCATGCAATTGCGTATATGTACCTTCAGATCCTTTTACCGTGACTACTTGGATAAACGTCCCGTCCTTGTCTCTACGTCTGCAACGGTTGTCTGTGTCACTCCGCCCACGTCCGCTCCCCTCCTACTTGACTCTCCCGCCGTGACTGTATATACGTAAGGGTACATATCATCTGCGAGCTCGTAAAATGACTTTAGTAGGACAGGGGGGTCCCGAGGGGTGGGTCCGACTCGGTCTACTCTTGTCTAGGGTTTCTTGGGTCTGTAGTAAGGGACTTTCTCCCTAGGTACTCGGTGAGTATCCGTCGACCGTCCTTCCCCCGGAGGGACTCCCCTGGTTTACGTGACATGAAGTAGTGAAGAAGGTCCGTGTTTTCGTAGTGTAATTTGGGCACCGGCACGACCGATTTCCGTCACTTGACCAGGGATCCCGATCAAAGGATACACGATGAAAATAAAAATTTTCCCCGACGGGGGTGGCCGTTGTCGACACTTGACCGGAGCCCGTCCCGATTAACGATGTGCAGTTTCACGTCTCGGTTGCACGTCGGTTCTCGTGTCTCGTTGACCGTTCCTAGCGACCCCCTCCCCCTGGGTGTGGGTCCTCGTCTCCTACTTCCACAGGTCCTTTCGAGAACCGGTGGTGGTCGGGGTCTACCGGTCCCGAGTTGGGTCCTTCCTGTTTAAAATGGTCGGGTCCCTGTGTATGGGAGGGTTGTACCCCGTGACCCCTCTTGTCCGAAGGGTGCACAAGGGACTACGGAGTGTTGTTAGGTTTTCCTATAACAGTAAGAGCAAAATGTCTACCCCTTTGGTTCCTTGTCTCTCCACTTCACTGAACAGGCTCCCGTATGTCGATCCTCACCGTTTCAGTCATAAACTTACGGGGCCAGTGATTGGTGACCCGATCTAGCAGAGAGTCTGGTCCAACTTGAGGAGACCTCTCACGACCCTATTTAAGACGTCGGAGTCCGGAGGTGAACACCTCTGCCGTAAAGACCTCCGGATTTTGCACTGAAGGGTTCAGAATCCTGAAAGACACTGTAAGGTACCTGGTCAGACGGATCTAGTACCTCCCGTTTTATAAAACTTTGCTTTCAGTGTCGATTCGTGTCTCCGGTGTCTTCCTACTGCCCGTCGACACCGGTTGTCCCTTCGAGAAAGACCGTATATGTTACAAAACAAAACAAAAATTTAATCCCGTAACGAATATTTTAGGTCTAAAGGTCGAAGAGATCCTTTTTTTAGTCTTATAGGTCGTCCAACCAATCGGTGTTAGGGGTGGGGAGGGTAAACGGAGTAAGGAAAGGAACTGACGTAGACTCAACCCCTGTGAGGAAGGGGAATGGAACCGGTGGAGGTGGGTTGTCATTTTCATCGACTTGTTTGTTACTTCCGGAGTAAGTCATTCCTTTACCGTTTCTCGTTCCCCCGGACAAGAACCCCGAAGCCCGCTGAGAAGGAGGAGGACCAAACGACGCGACCTCCGTACTTGAACGGACTCTTGTTTCGGGTGTGTCTTCCTTCGTCTTGACTGTGTTTCGGTCGAGAGGTTCCACACCAAACTCGGGGACCTAGATCGGTACGGACTTGAACGGGACGGGACCTGTGAGACGGTAATCCTCGCGGGTAGCTGAGGAGGAACACCGGATTTGGTCGGATTTACACAGAGATGGTGCTGAGTCGTCAGGATTGCTTAGTGGGAGTACAGAGCGGAGGTAACTGTGAACAGGTCTCTTCGGACAGGACTGGGCCTCTGTTTAAGCTTTGAACAATGGGAGGTCATTACCAGACTTGAGACAGGCACACTGGGAACTACAGTGAACAAATTGACTGGAAAGGGAGACCTGTGATTCGAGGAGTTTCCGTGCTTACTACGGACTGAAAAAGGTAGTAAGACTGAGACCTTGTAAGGTACACGGGTCATTTACATTTAATTGGTCGATCGTTTTCTTGTTTTCTTTCTTTGGTTCCGGTACTTAGAGACGGAATTTTCGCTCCCGGATTGGGGACTCCGGATGACTTGCCGGAGTCTAGGACTCTTGATTGGACCACGGAGACTGAGACAAAGTCGGTCCATCCGGAGGAGTCGTAAGGACCCCGTAGTACTGGGGTCCCGGAAACGTATTCGACTAGAGGGACGGGTCGACCGAGTAGGGAGAAGGAACGTGTCCAGACCAAGGAAGAGAACCAGGTCCAAGGTCAAGCTGACAGTGGAGGCACCTCTGATGGACACTAAGGAACTGGATTCTGTTCATCGGGGGGCGGGGGTGGCGTGGGGTGGGGTTTCGACTTAACGAGGTGGGACAATAAGGTGTCGGTCGTAGAGGGACGAAAGATTCTCGTACACACAAATGCTGTGACAGGTAGAGGGGTAGTCGGGTATCCTAGGTGTTCCGTTCCCGGACCGTAGAACAACCGACTCATACTGTTGGGTGGGGGAGAGGGTCCTCCGGTACCCCTGTGGTCCGACCGACGTTCCTCCGTCCTTCGTCTGGGGGAGTACAGGACTGGTCAGGGCGGGTCGGGTCTCGTCGACGACGTACGGACTCCCGGGATGCAATGTGTACCTCGGACCGGGTGGCGGCCACGTCGAGACGGTTCTCTGAGTCAGACCGAGGTCCGAGTCCCTCCCGACGTCCACCACGGACGTGTCAGGGGTGTTAATTGTCGTCCACGGTACCTCAGTTCGAAGGACCCAAGTTTAGGGTCGAGACGGTCGACGGTCGACACACTGGAGTCCGTGTAGTGAATTGGAGAGACACGGACGTCGCAGGAAGGTGTATTTTGTCCCGACCATTATAATCGGGAATGGAATATGCCGTCGGAACCCCTCTTGTACTCACCCACATATACTGTACTAAATCTTGTGTCGGACCGTATTTTATATACCCGTTCTTAGTAATCTTTGAGATCCCAAGCATTATTACTATTGTCGTTTGAGAGTGTATCGTGGTTCCGTTCGTTTTTTTTTAGTCCTTCACAATCGAACTCATTATTTACATCGTAAAAGAGATACGGACAAACTCCATGAAATGTGTACTCAAGGAGGTTTCATACAAAGAATAAGTTGTTTCCATACAAACAAGAAGTAAGTTGCCCGAACAAGGTCGAGAAGGTCCGTCGGAGGGGTCTAACGAGGTTGGGAGTCTTTGTTGTACCTGTGTGTGTTAAGGAGTACACTCAGACAGGAGTTAAGAGGAAAGGTAGGGTCCGATGTCTCTCCCTGTCCTCTCGGGGGTTTGGGGCGGTCTGATTTCAGTCGTGTACGTACGACGTATGATCGGGTTCGACGTCGAGGACGACCTGAGAGTCTTTACGTCCGGGGTAGTCCGTGGGGTCTTTCCCTTCCCACGAGGAAGAGACGTCAGACGTTTCCCCGTTAAGGACCACCTCCGGACCCACAGGGTTCTCGAGTCCCGGGTGACGGGGACTGTCCCAGTCTACAGGTTCTGTATCCCGTGTGGCACTTTCTTGTCCGTCACTGAAACCGACCCCCCAGACCCCAGAGGTCTCTGCCGTTCACTCTTGTTGTTACGGGGGTGTCGGTGAAGGTAGGAAAGACAGGTGGTGTACTCCACCCGTGTCGACTAGAGGACCGAGGGTTCGTGTCGTTCCCTGGACCACTTCGGTCGGAAACCCCACGTACCGGGGAGGTGAAGAGTCTGTCCTCTCCGTGGGGGGAAGTACGGTCCCTGGACTGCACCGGGGTTTGGTCTACCATTTTCGACCAATCTTACGGTCGAGGTCGTGGAGTGAGTTCCGGGAGACGGAGTGACTCGGAGTCAAAGGAGTAGACCTTTTACCCGACCCAGATCACTAGTAACCGTGTCATGGATGGTATCCGTCCTGGTCCTCATGGGTTTCTCGGTCGTTTGGTTTCGGTGTTTTTCTTTCTAGATCTTTCTTCAGTAAAATTAAAGACGTTTGCCCGAACGAAAGAGTAATGTACTTTGTATTAAAATGCACAGTACAAAGTCTTACCAAAGACAAACCTAAATGTCGTTAACACCTTCCGTACTGGACTAGAAAGGTCATGAATTTGGAGAACTCCGGAACTCGGGGGGATTTAATCGTAGAGGGAGACTCCCGTGTACAGATCGTCTCTGTCGAGAGGTCCACACACACAGGGTGTGTTCTACTGGATCTCCGCTTCTGTCCTCTGGGTCTTTCTACGTCCGAGACCCCTTCTGTCAGACCCAAGTTTAGAGTGACCAACACACTGGAGTCCGTCCAGTGAATTGGAGAGATAAGGAGTTAAAGAAGTAGTCGTCTCATCTCTACTGTTGTTAGAGATGAAGTGTCCGTCCCGACCTTTTAATTTATTTAATATTGTCCATTTCATGTCGTACTAATGATGCTATTTGGGACAAGAACAATAACGACAGTAAACGACGTTAAAGTTTTCCAAATCTTTGGACTGACGTCCTTTTTCTGTTTATGTGGACCTAGGCACCCCAGACCCCCCGGGATGGTGGTGGATCCGAGTGGTCCTCGGGGGTTTTCGTCCCGGAGGGAGGAGGGTGGTCGACTCCCGTCCCTTAGGATAGTCTACCTTCCTCTGTGTACAGTCTCGGCTTCTAATTTTTGTTCATGTTAATAGCCCGTCCGTAGGTAGGTATTAATACTTAGACTACATTAATCCGTGGGGTGATTAAAGTAATGAATAAATAAATGCCCTAACGAATAAATTAAATGTCCGGAGGAAGGGGCTTTTCAGTAGAATCGAGTGTGAGGAACCCGTTCCTTCCTCCCCTGCGACATGAGACAGAGGGGAGGGGGGTAAGGACCCGAAGGAGTGGGGTTTTGTCGAGGGGTCTTCCAGAGACACTGACTTTGTGTTTCCGACCGTAAGTGAGTCGTCACGACCCACGGGTGTCTGTCACACACTGGACTTTCCGTCTTCCATGTCTTACGGGAAATATGGGAGTAGAGGGGCCCGTCTCCTTTGGGTCCGTCTTTCTTCCCACTGAGATCCGTGGGGGCGGGTCGGTGACTAAAGACTCCACTGGGAGACCTGGTCGTTCGTGTAACCATTTTGTTACCCCGACCATGAAGGGTCGAACCTCTACCTCTTTGTCGTGAGGTGAGAGTGGCTTACTGGAAGGTATTCAGTGGACTGGGGAGTCTCCGAGTCAAAGGAGTAGACAGTTTACCCTCATAAATCCTGTTGTGGGTGTCGGTCGATGGGACACCGGAGTCGGTTACGTTATTCCGTGCTTTTTCGTTTCACCGAATTTCTGAAAGATCGAAGTAAGTAATTATCGGTTCTATCGATTTCCAGATAGTTGAGTACTCACTTATTTGTTTACCTTAGTATATTCGTGTGCTACTGTTTACTTAGAGTTTTTGGTGTGTCACTTTCTTCGGTTTGTGGTTTTTCATGTGTGAAATTCTATTAAAATCACGTTTTTGGATCTTCTCAGATATTGGAATACTGTCGTCCAGTCACCCACGACCCTCTACCTCTAAAAAACCCCCACTATCTTTGGGAGGACTACCACCATCAGTATACTTACAAATGTAAGACGGTTTTGAGTACCTTGACTTGAGAATTTTATCCACATAGAAAAATGTCCAATTAAGGTAGAGTTATTCCGACAAAAAGTAAAATTGACATTGTCTTTTTATATATGTATATAATTGTGGTGATTGAGGTTAGGGGTACGGGTCCCTGATATAAGAGTAAAGGTCGAGTCCAGACGACCAAGGAAATGACAGGGAGTTCAAAGGGGTTTCCGGGACTAAATAGTCGGGACCTGTTCCGTCTAGTCCCAACTTAGGGTCTAAATAGGGAAGGAAGGACTCAGTAAATCCGTTTTAGTGAAAACGGAGAGATAGACAGTCCAAGGGGTAGATGGCTTCGTTCCAATATTTATCGTACTAGCAACCTCTCAATAACACCTCATTTTACGTGGTTCCACTTCATGAAGACGTCCGGGCGTATGTCGTCCCCGGAGCAATGACGATGACGTTTTACTACTTGTTCGTTCCTGGGCCGGGTAACACCTGTCCCGACCGGTCCTAAGAACAGGGGATCTGTGCGTGTTCGGGGATTGACGATCTGTTCTGAGGTCCAGGTCCATCGACAGGGATGGTGACTTCCGAGTTCTGACGGTTCCAAGGTCGTAAATTACCTACAGGCGACAGGTCCTGTCCTGTTCAGAGGAACTGAGGTGGGTTGAGTTAGGAGGGTCCTCTCACCTGTGTTTTCCTACTTCCGGCCCCCCCTCCTCGAGCGGGACTCTCGCCACACCATGTGGGACTCTCCAGTACACCCCCGTCCTCGATCGACCACCTCTCTTGGAGGGTCATCTCTTCCCACGGAACCGTCAGTCCGGTAGTACTTATATGATTGACCCCGTCCTGTCCCACTGGGGTCTCGGGTGAGTACATACATCCTCTTTCCTACTACCCTTTTCCTGCTTCCCCTCCCCCGAAGCCCTTGACTCCACGTCTACGACACGGCCGGAGGGCACACGGACAGACTCCCGCCGAGGCCGACGGGACACTCACTACCTCGCCCGTCCGTCACGGACCCTCGGGCCCGCCCTCCCCGCAGGGGGCCCGGGCTAATCTCTCGGTCGGCGTCCGTCTGTGCAAGTTGACAGTCGGAGTAGGAGGGTCGGCGGTAGTCTCCGTGGTAATTAACGACAGTAAACTCCCATCGGACACCTCTCTTCCTCCCGCCGACACCCTTCCCCTCCCCTTCCTTTTCCCTCCTCCTCGTCCCTCGTTACGCCCTACCTGTCTCCTCCCCTTGCCCTTCCTTCCGCCCCCTTCCTGTCGACCGATCCCGACTCGTGGGACTTGACCTTCCTCTCTCTTGGTGGATACGTAAAAGGAGGAGGTGGGTTGCCTCCCTGGTCCCGGGGGGGTCGATCCCTGTACGGGTAGTTGGGTGACGGGTCCACCCCGTTTGTCTCAGGTCTGTCAACACTAAGACGGACAGGGTCAGGGGACTTGGAGGGGGTTGGGGGTGGTATATGTTAACCGGTGAACAGACGGACCCTCAACCAACCAGGATTAGAAGGGGTCCTCTGGGTCTTTCGAGGGGAGGGTGGGTAGAAGTCGTAGGTCGGTGTGAACTGAGGAGTGGGAAGTACATATGTGATGGTCCGTGGTGTGACCCTCTCTGAGTTCCGAGTCGGTTTGGGGTGAAAGGGTGGATATGGGGGTGTGAGTTCGTCAAGGGATGGCGTCCCAGTTGTGGACAATGGATCGAATCCCCAGGTTTACGGTGGAGGAGATTGTGTAGTGGAGATCACGGAGTCAAAGGAGTAGACAACTTACCCGTATTTGTTTCACAACTTCGTCTCACGTCGACGACAAAGTACTAGTAAGTCCTGAAGGTAGGGGGAACTGGGTATGTGTCGAAGGGAAGACGGAGACTAACACCAAAAAAGGAGTCTTTATGGACAAAGGGACTTGGACTGAGGTCGGGTGGTCTTGGGGGTGGGGTCGGGTGGTCTTGGGGATAGGGTCGGGGGTTACCACCCCACTTCTCCCAGAGTCTTCCGGGGACTCGACGGTTGACCCTCGAGGACCCGTACCCTCCCCTCGGGTCTCGTAGGTGGGTCGGAGGTACGGGGGACCCCGGGAGGGAGGGTCGACCGGGGTGGACAGGGATCTGTCCTGAGTAGAGACCCGACTCCTCGGTGAACCCAGGACGGTCCCCCCGAGGACCCTCTTGACCGAAGGAGCCGTCCCCCTCCCTGGAGGAGAGAGGGAGGGACGACAGACGGAGGGCGGAGCGAATATGCACTATCTAGCGGGGTCTCCTCCTTCGATTCACGAACGTGTGTTTTTCTGGAAAATAGCAAGAGCCCACCCGGTGACCGCACTGTTCGTCTATTGAGTCGGTGTCCTCCTTCCGAGAGGTAATCCGGAACCTACCCCTAACTACCTCCTGGCTCTCCGTCTCCTCCTCTCCTCCCTTTTTGTGGGGTCCGTTCCGGTGGACGGAAGGTTGAAGTTTCCGTAGTTCTTCCGGTCCATCTTTCGGACCGACCCGACTAGTGGAGACACCCTTGGTGGTGGTCTCAGCGGGTACGAGGGGCAGAGGTTCTACTTTGGATGAGGACGACACCCTGGTTTCCGGACCGAGTCCTTCGTCTGTTGGAGGTTCCGACAGGAAGGGAGGACAGATGACCTCTCGGGGTTTCCGAGTCCTTGTTTCCTCACTCCGGACTGAGTTCTTTTGGGGTTGGTCCACTGAGTAATGTCTGAGGACGTTTGGTCCTCCAGGTAAGGTATATCGGAGTCCCGGAACGTGTCCGCCAAGGGAGACGGACCCAGTGGAAAGGAGATCTCTGGACATGGGAAGGAGGTTTCTGACGTCCAGAAGTTTACGGTGGAAGAGTCCCTCCGGTGAGACTGGGAGGAGTAAACTTTGACGTTGGGGGTCTGGTGAACGTGTAAGGGGTCTGTGGGAAGGACAACCAAGAAGTGGGATCAGGAAGCGGTGACTTCCTGTGTGTTACATAGACTGAACACTTGACAGACAGAGCGGATTCCTCCTGTTCTACGAACAGACAGAATGAGGGTCGAGATTGAGGTCGGGGTCTTGTCTCGGACCGTGTGTCATCCACGAAATCTTTCTTAGCAAGCTACTTACTTACATAAGTCTTCTTCTTATTTTAGAGGGTCATCGTCGGTCCTTCACGGGTCGTCACGGGAGTCGTTGGGAACCTCCTATGGGTAAACAGTCTACTCCTTTGGTTCCGTGCTTTCACAGAGTCGAAGGACCCTGAACGTGGGCCCAGACGTCCTCCGAAGGGTCCATCGTGATCACGATTTCTTAGACGGGACGGTTACGTCCTCTAGGGACCGAGTTCTCCTAGGGGACCTCCTCCCGTACCGTTGGGTGAGGTCATAAGAACAGACCTTTTAGGGTACCTGGCTCCTCGGACCGCCCGATGTCAGGTCCCCCAACGTTTCTCAACCTATACTGAATCGTACGTACGTGACGTCCTCCAGGTGGGTGACGTTTTGGTCGGGTCTCTGAGTCCTACGGTCAGGTCCCGACCTATAGTGTCTGCTCTGTTGGTTTTGAGTGGGAGTTAGACGGAGCGTCACAAAATCGGACTCTCTCTGGAAAAGGGAAGAGAGTCGGAGTCAAACGAGGAGACGTCTTACCCCGATGTATTCACTGGTGTGGGGGTGACAGGGAGGGTCTTGTGACGGGGTCAGGGTTGACGTGGTCGCACCGGGACTACCCCCTTGTCGTCACTGATCATGAGTCGTCGGACTCCTCTTCCATTGTCTAGAACTGGGGTGGTACTTGTGGCTCCCGGTCTCACCTCCGAGAAGTCTGGGAGGAGGTTGGGAGGGACCTCGGTCCGGACCGACTGTTGGGAGAGGTCAGGACCTTCTTGTCGAAGCAGTGATTCTCCATTTCTTTCTACGACCTCCCTGAAAGGACCACCCGGTCGTCAATTCTGAGGCGTGAAGGTTGCGTCCCCCACGCTCAGGTCAGACGTCAGTTCCTTAATTCTAGGGTGTAGGACTCGTAAACCGGTTCTTTTATATATAATTTTTTTTCTTTTTACGACCCCCACGATTCACTCACGAAGGACGGACGACTCTTGACCACGGACCCTATCGGGTACGGGATACAGGGTTCGGGGTCACCGACTTGTGGTTAGGTTTAGTCATCGTGTCTCGACCCTTCCCCGGTTCGACTGTAGACGTTTCCGGGTCACGGATGAGGGGTCGTGGGTGTGGGTGACTGGTCGGGTAGGAGTGACCGTGCCTGACCCACCCGTGGGGTACATGGGAGGTCCTACACAGAGACGAAGAAGGGGTTTTAAGGACTGAGAGCCCTTCTCACCCCCCAACCCCTTCCTCTCCCTCACCGTAAAGGAGTAGTGTAGGTATCCCCAGAGACCCCCTGTACTGACGGAGAGGGTCCGATCCCTGTCAACCGTCGGGGGACAGGACCCTCGGTTCCTGTTGTGTGTCCTCTGGACGTCTAAGTCGGGGGAGGAGACGATCCCGTGGACTGACGAAGTTGTTTTTATGTTTCGTGGTTCTAGAATCGTTGCTAGACGAGTAGTGGTAAAGATACCCCCGTAAACTAAGGTAGGGGTAAGATGTCTACGTCTTTGACTTCATACTCCACCGTTCCCCTGAACGGGTTTCAGTGTCTCTGCCATTCACTGTCCCGTTATACGTGAGTCCGTCAGTCCGAGACCCCAGGGACGAGTCCTGGTGAACGGAGGGGACCAACTTTTTTTTTTTGGATTTTATTTTCTACGGAGGGAGAGACCGATCGGTCCGGTCCTGGACTTAGGAGAGGAAGTTCGGATACGAACCTAAAGGGACCACCAGGTCACCAATCCTGAAACCACGAAAAGTGACGGCCCCCGGACCCAAGTTAGGGACCAGTCCCTTGATTCTAGGTTGTTTAACGTGACGTGTCGGTTTCTTTTTTGTTCGGACACGGGTCGGGTGACTGGGTGGTGACCAGACGAAAGAGAAAGGGGACTGTGGGGTTTGAAACGGTCACGAGGGATACCGGAGGGAGATCAGTGAGACCCCCTCTTCGAGAGACCCCTCTGAGGACGGAAGTCTCCATGGTCCACCCACCACCTCTGTCTCTCCCGTCACCCGTGTCTGTACGGGTTGTACCCGGAGTCAGACGGGTCACTTTGCCGACACTTTACCCACGCAACTCCTTCTTAGGTGGCCCAAGGGACCCTCCCAGTTTCTTAATCAGAGTCGGTCGAGAGACGAAAGTCGACTCGGTACCTTGTCCACTAGATACGTACGAAGGGAAAGGAGTAAATAATTTTACTCCTATTGTCAGGCAAAACGTCGTAGTGGTACTCCCACTGTTTTACCCCAGTGTGCTTTTCGGGATTTACCACTACCTGAAAACTCGTGGAGGAGACCCGGTCTGCGACAGGGTGTCGTCGGGTGACTTAGTGACGTCGCTGGGACGCCCCAAATACCTTCCCCTCTACCTCCACTCACTGGACGGGACCCGCGAGTCGTACTTTCCCCGGCGCTGACCCTGGGTCCAGAGGGTGACCCGTGTCACTGGTGTCACCGCGTGGTCACAGGTCGGGGCGTGGGAGGAGGTTGTAGGTTACAGGGTTAAGTTCTCGGGCGTGTGACCGGGACGGGAGAGACTCTGACGTGTAACCGGGGCGGGAGAGACTCAGATATGTGTGGGAGACTCGGACGTGTAACCGGGGCGGGAGAGACTCAGACGTGTGTCCCGGGGGGGGGGGCTCTGACGTCGGGTGGTAGTCCCGTGTCTTCGGTACACGGGCACTTGGGGTCTCTACTTCTTTTACGTATCAGGGTGTCGACGTGATAGCCCCGTCGAGGAAGAGGGTCCGGGACAGACTTGTCGTGACGTAGGCCAATCTTTTATAAGGTAGGACCTCCTGGGGTGTCGGAAGTGTCACCCGTTACCACGACGGGTAAGGTGTGGGGTACTTCGGTGTGCCTCGCGGTGGGGGAGTTGGGGTGGTGTAGGTGGGTGGTCATCTTATACCGTTGGGTCGTTGAAAGCTGGGTGGTGGGGGTCCTCCAGGGTCGTTATGCGACCTCTGTCGTTCACCTCTGTTTGTCCTTGGATGGTCTTTTTCGGAGGTCGTTGAGGTTAAGGAGTCTCTGAGGGCCCCTGGACGTCCCCTTGTACACCCAGAACAATCGTTCCTAGGGTCGGAGGTGTGTACCGGGTCCCGTACTGGTGTAGTTTCACGTCCATCTACCGTTCCGGGATCGGACCCGGACCCCGGTTCATAAAGAGGTACTGTTGGGATACTCCGCCATGACGATCGAGTAAACTGTCTCTCCCTTTGACTCCAAGTCTTTTAGTATCAGAGTTCAGGGTCCTAGGTGTTGATCCTTCGGTACCTCGACCCTAAGATTAGGTTTGATACACCAATGTTTCCGTCGGGTGTGGTGTCGTCAGGGGGGGGTCCCTGGGACCCGGACACAACCCCCAGGTTGTCACAACCTGGTTGTCACCATCTAATGTCACAACGGTACTTGTAGGGGGTAATTGGAGGGTTCCCTGGGGTATTTTTCGGTCATTCACTGTGGACCCGGATGATGAGAGTAAGTTCTTAAGGACTCAGTGGGAAGTTTCAGTTTCGGTCGTGTTATTTTTGTTCGCAGGTCCTATAATTTTCGTGTGCGTGTTTATTTATTCTTGGTCAGCTGGGTTATCTTTTTACCCGTTTTTCTGAACTATCGTGAGACGTTTTCACCTATATCTTTACCGGTTACTCGTGTTCTTTTCTACGAGTTATAGTAATCAGTCTTCCTTTCACGTTTGATTTTTGTTCTCTGGTCCCTGAAGGGACCACCAGGTTACCGATTCAGAGGGGTGCGGGTTACGTCCCCCGGGTCCCAAGTTGGGGACCAACCCCTTGATCCGGGGTGTACGGTTTTGATTTTCTAGGGTAAACGACGTTGATTCTGGACCGTGTCGGTTTGTTTATTTATAAAATTTTTTATTCTTGTTCTCTATGGGATGTGTAGGTAGACCTACCGGTTTTATTCTGTCTGTTATGGTACACAACTGTTCTTACGTCTAGTTGACCTTAAGAGTCTGTAACGATCACCTTACGTTTTACCACGTTGATGAATCCTTTTGTCAAACCGTCAAAGAATGCTTCAATTTGTATGTAAACCCACTGGCATACTGGGTCTTTAAAGTGAGGACCCATAAATGGGTTCTTTTTACTTTCGTATACGAGTGTGTGTCTCAACATGGTTATGCACTTACAAGTATTCTCGAAATAAGTGGTAGTGTGTTTTTTTTTTGATATTTGTTATATAGGTAGGTATCTGTTTCCCTATTTGTTTGTCGCCATGTAGATATGGTACCTGATGATGAGATGTTATTTAAGCTTGTTTGATGTTTGTGTGTTGGTGCACCTTCTTACAGTCTATGATTCGAGCGTAATCCTAAGGTAAATATCCTAAGACCCTTTCCGTTCTGAGGTGAAAGTGTTCTCTAGACGTCTCCGTCAGTGGGATCTTGTTTTTTTGACAAAGGGTGTTTTTAATCTTGTGACTAGTGGATAGAGGAATTGTTAATAAGTAATTAGACGTGGGTGCACAAATACGTAAGAAATGACACAATCGGAGACGTGTGTGTGTTTTTCTTGTTCATTTGTTTGTCACCCGAAGGGACCGCAGAGTCTACCATTTCTTAGAACGGTGGTTCCGTCCTCTGGGTACAAGCTAGGGACCCAGTCCTTCTAGGGGACCTCTTCCCTTACCGTTGGCTAAGTAATAAGATCGAACCTCTTAAGGTACCTGTCTCCTCAGACTGCCCGATGTCAGGTACCCCAGCGTTTCTCAGTCTTGCTGACTCATCCGTTGTGTGAAGTTTGTTTGTCATTGCCCGTCTGGTGACCTGCTCTAGTTTTTGGACCGAGACCAGGGTCAAGATGATTGCCGACACTGGAACCCGTTCGGGAGTCAAAAGAGACTGGAGTCAAAAGGGTAGGTCTTCTGTCCGGGTTAGGGGTTCCGGTAGAGGTTCTGGGCAGGTAAGTGTTTGTAGAGACTGAACCGACGTGGAAGTCCCTTGGAGGAGACGTAGTCTCCACTCACCTCGACTCCGATTCTGGTGACGTACACCCCGAGTCCGAGGTCTTGGTTCGAGGGACCCAAGTTTAGACCCGAGACGGGGAGGATCGACACACGTGGGACCCTGTTCATCGAAGTTGAGAGACTCGGAGTTAAAGAAGGAGAGATTTTACCCCTGCTCCCTTAAATTAAGGGACCGCCAGGTCACCAGTCTTGAGACTTGAAAGTGACGGCCCCCGGGTCCAGACTAGCGACTAGCTCCTTGACTCTAGGACGATTGGTACGTCACGTCGGTTTTGTTTAAGAAAAAATTAATTTTTTATTTTACCCATTCTGCTTTCTATTTTCGTGACTGGAATGTCCCTGTGCCACCTCTACTTCACGAACTTCTCGGTTGCATCCGAGTCAAGGACGACCTGTAATGCAATGGGGTCACGTCCCCGACCGTCGATTCGAGGTTCTGGGTCTTCAGGATTTTCCCCGGCGTCGGCGGTCACCGAGTTCCCCCTCCTAGGACGAGGAAGAGAGGATAAGAAAATTCAAAAAAAAAAAAAAAGAAGTGATGCTACGGAGGTCCGATCCATGAACAGGACCCGTCGACGTCTCTGTTCCGGGTCGTCCTTCCGACCTTCATCCCTCTGGTCCACACAGAGGTATCGGAAGGGTCGGACCCCGAGGGTCCTCGGAGGTACCGGTCAGGGGACGTCGTCCTGGATTCTTCCCGAGTCCGTCCCAGTCCACCCACTCGCGAGAGGGGTCCGTGGTGGAACCTTCCCGTCGAACCTCTAGTCTAGGGTGGACGAAGGGTGGAAGAGGGTCGAGGTCGATCAGGGGTTTACCTTAGGAGACTACCACACCCCAGTTCTGACCGGACCCGGTCGGGGTCCCAGTGTTCGGAGTCTTCCTGTCTATCTCAAGAAGGTCGTTACGACCGTCGTACGTCCAGGTCTCTCGTCAAGGGTCGGACTTCTTAGACCCCTGAAAGGTCCTCTTCGGTACGGCTCGGGGTTCTTCCTTCCACACGAACCGGGTTTAACCCCACCCCTCCTCTACCCAACCGTTGTGCTCTTCTACTCCCCACGTCCGTCTCTTGTCGACCAGGGTCGCGTCTTTAGCCTTGTCTCGCACACACTTACGACTTCTCTGTCTCGACTAGTGCGACCCGGGACGCCTGACCCCCGAAATAAGGGGCCCCGCCCCTCTGGGAAGCCTCCCAAGACGTACGTCTTTCCCTGGCCAGGGTGACCTTAAACTTCTCACGCCAAAAGCCCGAGACCTCGCCTCCTACCCACCTCTACCTTCACCCTGTTTACCTGTCCTGCCTCTTGTAACATGTTCACCGCAGGTGTGCCTGCTCCCTACCTTCTCCTCGGGACCACCGGCACGACCCGAGGGCGTCGGCGGGCCGGACCTCTGCCGAGACCCAACCTCTCCCGTCCTCTCGGTGTATGTGAAAGACATCGGGAAGACCCAAGGTCGACGAAGGGGCAATGGGGTATATTAAGGGTGTTGGTAGGACCCTCTACCCCCACCGGAGCCAAAAGTCGGGTCCTTCAACTACGACTCCCACCCCCATTGAGTGGGTTCCAGTAGGGTGATCCTTCCCTTCCTCGGTCCTAAGGTCAGGTCTAGACTCGAGAAATCCGGTGCCCTCGGTCCAGTGACCCACCCCCTACCTGTCTCCCCACACGTCACGTCATTCTGGAAGGAACCCACACTTGTCCTCCTCGTCCTGCCCCCTTTACCGACGAGGCCGGGGGTCCAACTGGGGTTCGACGTCCTTGAAGGTTGGTCTCGGCGTGGTGTGGGTGACCCTGGAGGGACCCGGACCTTTCCAGGGGGACGGGGCCCGGAGGATCCTCCGTCCGTCGAGACTGGGGACACGTTCCCTCAGGTCAGTCCCTCGTCTGGGGGAGTAAGTTCCAGAGTCGGTGTGGACACGAGCGTGTGAGTCGACAAGCACGGGTGGAAGTCAGTGTGTGTGTGTGTGTGTGTGTGTGTGTCCATAAGTACCCAAGTACGTGTGTACGATCCAACGGAGTCGGCACAGTCTGAGACACGTTGGGATACCCGACATCGGGCGGTCCGAGGAGACAGGTATCCTAAGAGGTCCGTTCTTATGACCTCACCCAACAGTACGGGAGGGGGTCCCTTAGAAGGGGTGGGTCCCTAGTTTGGACGAAGAGAATACAGAAGACGTAACCGTCCCCCCAAGAATGGTGATCGTGGCGGACCCTTAAGGGTTCCGTGTTGGTTTTGAAATTTTCCTTTTTTTTTCTCTCGTTCTACTGTAGTTTTTCGTCACTTCGTCACTGACTTCATTGTCTGTATTTGGTCCCATTCACTTTCAGCGAGTCAATACAGGTTGAGAAACACTGGGGTAGCTGATATGTCAGGTACCTTAAGAGTCCGGTTTTGTGATCTCACACATCGGAAAGGGAAGAGGTCCCCTAGAAGGGTTAGGTCCCTTGCTTGGTCCCAGAGGACGTGACGTCCGCTTAAGAGATGGTCGACTCGGTGTTCATTTCGGGTTTAGTCCCATTCGGACGTCATTTACTGTCCTCACTACCGTCCACTCCTGCTTTTACGCTTCTGTCGCTCCCACAGGGTCCTCCACTCCCATAATAGTGATAAAGGTCCCACTCCGGTGTCCTCCCCTCATCGTGTAAGACTTGCCAGTGTAGTGGTTCATCTTGCCACACTCCGTCCCGGTCCCTCTGTGGAGGTCCAGTTAGGGACTCCCGAGGTACCTCTGCCACAGGAGAAGGGGTTCGGGTCGCAGAGGGACGTGTCCGCAGAGAGGATTTCAGTCTTCTTGGAGTCCCGAGACCGGAGTTATGGTCAATTCACGAGCCATCGAGTCGGAGTCATGGAGGTCCGGAAAGAGGGGTTCGGTGGGTCCCCGTTCCGGGACTGAGACGCCCGGGGGCCTCCGGGACCATTGTGGACCGGAAACGGAGGTGGACAGGGAACCCGTTCAACGACTTTCGCTAACGGGTTCGGTCCCGAGTTTTGTTTAGGAGAGAGGGTCGGGACGGAGGAGGCCCGGAGGTCGGTACGCCCGACGTGGACGCCGTCCCGGGGGGCCCCCGTGTGAAAGGCCTACAACTCCCTCGGGAACGTTACGGACGTCGGCTGTCCGTTCGTCGCTGTCCTCCTCAATTCCGAGACCAGGGCCAGCCGGTGGTGTCGTGACCTGTGGGTTCCGTGAAATAAGGGACACGGAGCCAGAGAGGGAGAGGGGTACACATTTGACTCCCCACCATTGTCTCAGGGGAGTCTCCCAACGACGCTACTAATTCACTGAGTCATGTCGAGTCGGAGAACCTTGCCCCGGACCGTGTCACATCTGGAGTTGTTCGGGAAAGCACTTTAAATAAACCGACGTGGCCCAGAATCAACACCGTACACCCACCCTAGATCAAGGGGTTGGTCCCTAGTTCGGACGCAGGGGACGTGACCTTCCGTCTAAGAATTGGTGACCTGGTGGTCCCTTCAGGGAGTCCACCCAATAAATAATAGGGGTAAAATGTCTACTCATTGGACTCTGAACCCCTCTAACTGAGTAAACGGGGTCCGAGTATACCGACCACTCTCTTCAGTCTTGTCCACGGGTCCGCCGGAATTAACGTGTGTGCCCCGACTCGCGACAATGACAATGACCATGAGAGGAGACACAAGAGTCTGGGAGTAAGATTCCCGTCGTCATTGGCCTGGCTAGGAGGCCTCGACGACGACGGGTAGAGGGACTACCTGTCTGACTCCGAGGTTTTTCCCTAACGTGTCGGTCCGACGGTAAGTGGAGTCACCAGGCGGGTGACCCGCCCAGGAGGTGCTAAGAGGGGGTCAGTCGCGTCTCCGGTCTTCGGTCGCGGGTTGGTCTTCGTCCTCGGTGTTGATTGGTGACATCAGGGCGGGTCAGAAGTGGAGGAGGGTCCCGTCCAAGGGGTGGGTCCGAGACGGGGAGGTTGGGTCCTGGGAGTCATGGCGGGGAGTCTCTCCTCTACGAGGTGGGTATCAGGGACAGTAAAGTAGAGTTGTAGGAGTCACCCGTGTCCAGTTCAAGTTAGTGAGCCGGTTACTCGAATCCCCGACCCTGTTCCAGGGGTCGGTCCTGGGAGCCCCGGACTTGATCCAGGGAGAGGCTCAGTCGGAACCTCTTTTCTACGAGGAAGTGGTCGACGACGACGACGACGACGACGACGACGACGAGGAGGATTCAGCGAAGTCAGCACAGGCTGGGACACGTTGGGGTATCTGCCTTCGGATGGTCCGAGGGGGGCAGGGACCGTCGGGGACGGAAGGGTGGAGTTTGAGGAAGTCATCGTGTCCAGTACAAGGTGTTTTTAGTGGGTCCCGGACCCCTGGTGACGTTACGGACGATGAAACTCCTTTCCCTTCACCGGGGGTGTACTCGGAGGCGCACCGTCACACTTGAACGATCCGGTTCTACTCGGTCAGTGTTTTGCACGGGATTCCTCCGGGATTTGTCCTGGGACGTCTAGGGCTGTAACGGGGGTTCCCCGTCCGTATTGAAGACCTTCGACAGGGACGTCCGACTTACACCCCTGAAGTCCACGTCACACTGGGTCCGTGGGTCCTGTCCTCGTACGGTCCCGGGACTCCGTAATCTCCCACCGTCCCGCAACCACCCCCCCCATGGATTGGGGAGGGTCTTGGAGGACCCGGACGGCCCGTGTAGAGAAGTGTGATCTACTTGTCCCTTCAGAGGGGACAGGGGACCCCGGTCCACAGCGGGAAGGGACAGTGACGCCATCATTCGTCCGGTCTGTCGGTCTCGCTCTCCCTCCGCCGAGGAAGGTAAATCTTCGGTGACCCCATAAAATAAAAGGAAGAGTTCACTGTCGACTCCGACCGCGGAGGAACTTTGACGTCTCTTCGTCAGTGGTTCTCAAGTGGGTCCAGAGGCTAAGGGATGGTCTGGTGCCGTCAGTCGCTGTCGGCTCCCCGTCCCCCACCCCGACACCCCGTCGGTTCAGTTCTGGTGCCGGTCGTCCCTACAACTCACCTGTCCTGGACCCCCTCCTGTTTCACCCCTCCTCCCCGACACCGGGTTGTCTTCCCCTACGTACCGGGGCGGGTTTCCCCTGTGTCTGGTGGATTGGTACCCCCCGTGGCGGGGTGAGGTGCCCCGAGCTCCCGGTAGGTTCCCTCCGTGTGTCAGTCCTCTTCCTCCTCCTCATCGGGACTCGGGACGGGTACTCACGGGGTCGGAGGTTTAGTGGGTGGACCCGAGGGATCTCCGGACGTGAATACCGTCCACTTTGTTCGTGTCGTCCAGTGGTGTCGTCATTATTGTCAGGGGAGGACATTCACGCGAGTGTCATACGGTCCAAGACCCGGTGGATAGGACTGGGGTAAAGTGTCTACCCATTGGACTCTGGGTTTTATCAAGTCGGTAGGCGGGCTCGACCGTGTCGGTCACTCCCCGTCTCTCTACCCGTGGGTCCCCTGACGGGAACCGGTGGGGCAGGAGGTGGGGGAGGTGGGAGTTGAACTGGAGCCTTATGTGAAAAGTCTTTGGAGGGCGGGCAGAAGAGTGATGTCCCACACCCCGGTAGACGCCTCTGTCGTCGGTTGTCCTCGTTAATCTGCGGTCCTTCCTCGGTCCTATAGCTGGGTAAAGACCTTCCTTCCCCCCTACCCTCCCCCGAGCCCGGTGTGGGTCACAACCGTCGGACCGAGGGTCGGTTCAGGTCCAGTTCCGTTCCGTCCGTCGTGTCTGTTCCGGCCCCACCCCCGGCCCCACCCCCGGCCCCACCCCGCCCCACCCGTCGAAACGAAGTTCCGGACGCCTCTGGGTTCTCTACGGGAGACAGACAAGTAGTGGTCGTGGTGGTCACCGTCTGTGGACCTTGGGTGGCACCGAAAGAGACTCACCCGTGGTACGATTCGGGAGATCGAATGATTGACCAAATTAAGAATGTTCTAGCATGCGTGCTCAATGGTACTGAGAGGGGGTGAAATGTCTACCCTCGTTACTCCGTCTCTCCGTTCTTTCACATGGGTCCCAAGGGTGTCGATTCTAAACGTAGACCCACAGGTGAAATTGGTGTGTAGTGGAGACGTACCCTCAGGGGACTCCCTACCCTCTATTCTCTCTCCCGAAAGACCCTCACCCCGTGGCCCCTGACGTACCCCACCTTTGAACCTTCAGGGAGTCTCCGGGGTAGGACCTGAGAGACATTTCTATTAAGTCAAAGATGGGACATCCTTGTGTCCCGTTCACGGGATTTCACGCTCGACGTCCCAAGGGACCCCTTCTCCGACGAACTACCAGTCGGTCTTCCCTTTTGGTGAAGTCGCAAGGTCCGGACCGGGGGGTTTGGGACCCGAAGGGACGGGACCTCGTCCCAGACCCGGTAATCACCGACGTCCCGTCTACCCCTTCACCCCCCAGACCCCCGAACTCCCGTCGCCCACCCTCTTGTCCCCCTAGTACCTTGGTACCTACCTAGTGGTCTTCGTTAATTAACAGACCCAGTTCTCTACCACTTTCTCTAAACAGTGGGCCCCCCGGGTCCCTTATAAGGCTTCTCAGGTCACTGGGGCCCCCCGTCCCTCCCCACCAGGGGTGACTGGTCCATACCCCTCCCTCTACTCCTGGAGACCTCGAGAGGTAAGGGGGAGGGGGTGGGGGTAGGGGAGATGTGTGTCGTGTGCCGTGTGACCGTTTTCGAGCACAGAGGTGCCCATTGGGGAGGGGAGGGGTTGTGGTCGGAGACTGGGTGGGGCCACAGGTGCTGGACGTGTGGTCCCTCTGGTCGGGTAGGACGTGTCTTCCTCTACCGACCGTTCGCTCAGGTGTGTGTCTCAGGACCGTCGGGTCCTAGGCCGGTCTCTGGGCCTGGGTTAGGGTCGGTGTGGTTCAAGCTCGATCCACTGGTCCGGACAGCGAATTTGGAGACTCTGACGAAGGACACGAAAATGTCCTCCCTCCTCTATTCGTCCCCTTGATTTCGGTCCGACCGAGTCCGTGTTTACGGTCGAGATGGTACAACAATTCGGACTCCGGTAGTGAACCGAAGAGACTCGGAACCAAAGGGGTAGACATTTTACTCCCCGCCCCCCCCACCACTACGGTTCCCAATGAAACTCACCTTTATGTGTCGGTCGTGTGTCGTCCCCGATTCCCGTTTGAGTGGTAGTCCCAAGTGGTCGGGTGGGGTCCCTCGGTCCGAGTCGGTGGGGTCTTGGATCCTGTGGGTCCGAGTCCGGGGGTCGGACCAGTACTACTGTTATGGACCTTGTGTCTGGGGGGATTGGATCGGAGACGTCGTCCTGGGTCACCCTCTACATCCGACGGCACCGGTGGTAAGGAACTGACCCGAACCGGACAATATCTCTTGTCTTGCGGGACCTGTGTGTGTCGGGAGGTGGGTCTGGGAGGTTCCTGTCTACACCTTGCCCATACCCCGTACCCGGAGGGGGCACAACTCACGGGGGTTCCTCGAGGGTCGAAAGTCGGGAAGTACAGGTGTGGTTTTGGGAGGTGCGTGTGGGACCCATGTACGCCGGGGACCCTAGGTGACAAACTACGGTCATTTGTGGGGTTTGTGGAGGGAGTGACGGGGGTGATGTGTCTACCCTTTTGACTCCGGGCTCGTGGGTCGTTTCCCGTCGGAGTTTCGGCCGAGAGACACTACAGGGCGTCCACGAGTCTTCGGGTCCAACGACCCCGTCCCGCCGCCCCCGGTTGTGACTCAGTCTCACTCTTTGAGCTGCCTTTGACTTTTGTCGGGACCTCCGGGGTGCTTGAGGGGTCTCACTCAGCGCGACTAAGTGTCGGCCCGAGACACAACCTTTCAAGGACGAAGACACCACCTCACCCCCATCCCCCATCCCGTGTCGTGTCGGTGCCCCGTTCGTAACTTGACGGGGTCCCGGAAATATAGTGTAGGTCGGGACGGGGGCTGGGCCCCGGGGTAGTCCCTTCACGGGTGTCCCTACAAGGACCGACCTCCCGTCCGTCCGTTCTTTCTGGTGTCTAACGTCGACACCACTGGACTCCTGGACCGGACTCTGGATCGAAGTTTAGGTCCAAGGGGACGAAAGGTCAACCCACTGGCGCCCACACAACGAGTTGTAGAGACTCGGTCAAGGAGCGGTCACTTTACCTTTAAGAGTAGAGTGTCCTGAGTCTCTGAGTCACTTTCATACGTATGTCTGACGACTCGTATGTCATTCTCGGGTTATTTCTGCATAGAAAAAGTCAAGGGTTTACCCAAAAAAATAACTCCACTCTAAGTATGTTGTATTTTCATTGGTAATATTTCACTTTTTAAGTCACCGGAACTAGTGTAAGTGTCACTCCACTCCAGTGGTTGAGATCAAGGTTCGTAAAGGTTGTGGGTTTTCTCTTTTCTTTTGGGGATGAGTGACTCGTCAAACGGAGGTGCGGGGGAGGGAGGGGGGTCGGGGACCGTTGGTGAGCAGACGAGAGCCAGAGATGCCTAATTGATAAGACCTGTAAAGTATCGTTACCCTGGTGTGGTGCACGTCGGGAAACGTAGACCGAGAAAAGTGAGTCGGAGTGCAAAAGTTCCAGGTAGGTGTGATGTTGTGCCTAGTCGTGGGTAAGGAAAAAATACCGACTTATCATAAGGTAACATCCCTGCCTGGTTGATAAAAAAACAAACCCCCCAAAAAAATATATTTAAATAAATAAAATTAACCTCCAATTAATGAAATGTTATAACATAACCACACCGGTATGTAGTTGTACTTAGGCGGTGTCCATATGTGCACAAGGGGTAGGACTTGGGGGGAGGGATAAATAAAAAATTTCTTCTTCTTATTTACACAGGACTTATTATGTCTTTTCGTTAGACTGTTATATATATTTTTGTGTGTCTGCACTTGATGAAATTTTGAACGTTACAATATTTTATTGGTATTACTGACATCACTATATCACACCTTAGACCGATCTTCTTTCTTGGTCAACCCACCTCTCTCCCCTGGTATCATCGGGGTCTCGATTGTCAAGGAGGGAGTCCCGGAAAGGACGAGTTCGCAGTCCGGAGGGTATAGGTCCGACACAACACGACACACTGGGACCCAGTTGAGGAATGGGAGAGACCCGGCGGTGAAGGGGTAGACATTTGTTCCCATGACCTTTCCTGTGAGAGTTCTCCCTAAAGGGTAGTCTTTCCACTCTCTCTGACACCGTCAGTCTGACACCTTAGGTAGTCCGTCCCCCGTACCGTGGGTCCCTTGACGGTCCGAAGGGCCACGACCGCTGTCGATCCTGTTCGTTGACACCCTCCAAGTCTCAGGGAGATCTTGGTCCCCTCGCCCCCAACCCCCTCTCCTGTATGAGACCCGGTGTCTTTATGTCTGTGCCGTGCTTTTCCCTTGGATCCACGAGGACGGAGGGGACGGGTCCCGCCTTGGTTCTACACTCAAAGATTCCGGACTGCGGTGCAGGAGTGCGAACTCTGTAAACCAAGAATAGCTGCTGGGTGAGGTCATAAAAACGGGCCTCTTAGGGTCCAGGTACCCCAGTGTTTCTCAGCCTGTACTGACTTCACTGAATCGTGCTTGCGAACACGTGATATCCTACAAGTGTCGTAGAGACCGGAGCTGGGTGATGTGGACGACGTGGAGGGGGCCCAACCCTGTTTACTTTACAGAAGTCTGTAACTGTTTATTAGGACCCCCGTTACAGTGGGGCTACTAGGGTAGGGATGGCACCAGGGGCGATTCTCGGAGATAAGGACCTGTCCTTTATCGTCACTCACCATAGGTGGGGAGGGGACCCGGCCGGGAGACCAGACCAGTCAAGGTCTGTCCCATCTTGGGGGACTTCCCTGTTCCTGGGACACAGGTCCTGGGTAGGAGGAAGAAGAGGTCCAGTCCGGTCCAGACCAGAGGGACGATTCTTTGTGTGTTCGGTAGGTGTGACTGTCGGTATCCTAAGGAACCGTCCTTCGGGGACAGTACAGGACTGTGACAAGGTCCGTGACCCCCGAGTCGACACCTACTCTGTCTTCGTCGGGGACGAAAGAACCTTCACTGGAAGACTACACCCTTCCGGTTGTTGTGTGGTTCCTTACCTTAGTTGACTCTTTGAAGTAACTAGTTGTTGATGTCAGGACTCTCTCCCCGACCCTATCACCGAACCCCACCCCCCGCCACGAACTGACCCGTCGGTCCTCCTGAAGGACTCCCACTGTACACTGGACTCTGGACTACTGTCAGTGGTACGACTAGTGTCCCTTGTCGTAAGGACCACCCCCTTGTCGTTCATCTCTCCGACTCATGTCTCTGGTCCCACCCCCTCCATACACCGACCTCTGGGTAGTTACGTCCCCCCTCTCCCCGTCGAGGGGTCGTACGAGTTTCGGAGATCAAAATAAGAGTCTCCTCCTCCTTTTCATCCCTCCCTTCTTACACTCTGGTCTTCGACTTCTAAGAGTAAGAGGAAACCTCTCGTACTTTTTTTACCATCCTTGTTCTTATCTACCTAAGGTTTCGGTCCTCTTCCGACCTACCCACGGGTCCAGTCTGTCACCTCGTCCCTCCCCCTGGTGTCATGGACCGGATGACAATACTTTCGTCTCTCCCAGAGTTGGTGTCACCAGGGTATGGGGAGGTGATTCTCGTATAACAATAAAAACACAACAATCCCCCAGAGGATCCGTCCCAGGGGTGGGACCTTGTAGAGTCTTTGTCTGTCCCTACAAAAACCGACAGGACACTGACCGTGAGTCGGTTACCCTGTCAGGGTGCGGCGCTTTCCGTGGGAGGGGTGTGTTAAAAGTTTATTGGACCGGCAATTTTTTTTTTTTTTTTTTTGGACGGTCTTGACTAGGTTTGTGATCGGAAAAGAACTTGTAGTGAAAGTACACAAAGGTCTTGGCTTTGCGGAGACTAGAGTGAACGGAGCTTAGCTGTGAATGAGTGCGACTCATCCTCGGTCGTCGTTGAAGGAGGGTAAAGGAAAATATGATGTTACCCCGTATGTGACTAACAACAACAAGACCAATTAAGACATGTTTCAGTTCTGATATAAGTCCTCCTTAGAGTCACGGTTCCTCATTTCCCCTAAAAGGTTCTAATACGACATTTATAGGAGTCTCCAACAGTCCTACGACACACCGAGATCCATACAGTCGGGTGGAAAGACTCGGAGTCGGTAAACGGACTTTGTGTCCCTTTCACTACTACACTAGGAGCGATCGAGTGCTGTACCTCTCCTGGGTTGCTTACTTCCGCCGCTCACGGACGACGATGAGCTGTGTCTTCTTCGTGTGCCGGGCCCAAGTGGTGCACGTGACCTCCGCCTACCCCGTTTTCGGGGGGTCGTGTCCGGGGCCCACCCGTCCCCCACCTCCTCTTTTAGGGCATGAGGGGCTTACCCGGTCCACCGCGGAGCGGTCGGGCCGAAAGTAGAGGTCCTCTATTCGGCGGACGAGTTCAAGTGCAAGTTCTAGTTTACTTGGGTGAATTAGTGGAATCCCTAGAGGTGACTCGACCGAGGAGTCCCTGAGCCCCTCCTCCCGTCGACTCATGGGAGGTCGTTTCTGGGGGTGAGCGTGTCGGTCCGTGTCTCTCTTGTGACAACGTTGGCCGGGTGTGGAGTGAGTGTGGGGGTTGGGGTGGGGGTGTTACGGATGACGTCGCTAGGGGTTTCCGTCTACACACGTGAGACCGGAACACTCAGACACGTGTGTAGTAGACGAGTGGTAGTGTTTCGTGGAACACACGGGACACTGGGCCGTTCACAATCACAATCAACGAGGCAGCACAGGTTGAGAAATGTTGTCGCACCTGACGTCGGGCGGTCCGAGGAGACAGGCACCCTGAAGGGTCCGTTCTTATGACCTCGTCCGACAACGGTAAAGGAGGAGGTCCCCTAGAAGGGTTGGGTCCCTAGTTTGGGCGCAGAGAATACAGAGGACGTCACCGTCCGCCTAAGAAATGGTGTTCGCGGTGGACCCTTCGGGTGTTTCCACTGTCCCAAGGGGTGTCTTAGTCGCCGTTGGAAATCCTGTTGTGAAAGACGTAAAGTGTCTACCCCCCTCTGACTCTGTCCCTACCCGGAATTCAGTGGTGGTATAGGACTACGGTTTAGTCCTCGCCCACTCGTCTCACAGGTCGATTGCGGAACCATCTCCCCGTCGTCGGTCCCACGTGAACGGACTGTATTAGGGTCGGTGTAGAATCTCGAACCCTGTCGAGGACCGTGGGTCGTCCAGGGGAGTCATTCTCGTGGGTTTATTTGTTTTAGATGTGTGACCTGTGTCTGAGGCTCCTTTTGAGGGAGCGTCCTGGAGAGACGAGAGGATTCTCGGGAGTACATGGTGTCCGTAGGACCCCCCACAAATACGGGAGGGGGCGTCTCCTGTGACCCGTTGGAGACGGTAGTAAAGACCAATAGTGCTACCCACCTCCCATGGTTCCCATTTCTGGTCCCTACTACGATTCGTAGATTGTCACGGGTCCTGTCGGGGGTTTATCTTCGTAGGTGGGGCTTGTAGTCGTTACAGGTCAGCTCTTTAGGACGCCGTGATGCAAGTGAGTTCGTAATTGACTCGTGGAGGTCGTACTTGTTTTCGGACGTTCCTCTGCTCCAGTGTCTCCGTTCCAAAGTACAAATCACAGTGTGTCGCTGACGTCCCGTCTCCGTCCAGAGTGCAGGTTGACTGAGGTTCGCGGTAGGGTCTCGGTGGTCTGTGGGCGGGATAAGGACTTTTAAGACTGGGTGGTCCAGATCTCTTCCCGACGTCTTAGATCTGTCAAGGGGTAAGGGAGAAGGGTACTAGTGCAAGTCCGTCGTTTCCAGTCTTGACCAGGAAAGATAGGTTTGGGTGTCTGTGATTCTACGGTTGTCAGAGATACCCCCTACCCTTACACCAAGGTAAAAAAAAAATTATACGTCCGAAAAAACCAAAGAAATAAAAGGTTAAATATCTCTAGTGTAGACAAGACGAAGACTTTTGGTTCTTTCTCTGAAGAGACCAGGTCACCAATCCTGAGGTACGAAGGTGACCTCCCCGGCGCCCAAGTTAGGGACCAGTCCCTTGATTCTAAACCGTACGGTGAGCCGTGGTGGTTTTTTATTTCTTTGGTTCCTTCAGAAAAAACATTCCATCGACAGTTTGGTACAGAATGGGTTCCGGAACCGACACCCCTCTAGAATGTGGGGTTGCGTCTCCCGGTCGGTCCCGTCGGGAGAATGTCTCGGACGGTCGTAGTAGATCCTCTCGGTGTTCGACCGCCAGAGTGAGGGTCCTTATGCGTCTCCTCCTGTCGCGTACTCGTGGACCTCCGTGAACCTCTTCGAGGTTTGTGACGTTGGGTGGGATCGCCGTACATCCCTTATGTGGCTAGTGCACAGGACATAGTGGTACTGTTCTACGATAGAGATGTCTTCAATTTTAAGTAGTTGCTCTAGATTGACGTAGTTTTGTAGTGTTTAGTGTGTGCAAAATTTACCTAGTGGTTGTTCCTGGATGACATATCGTGTACCTTGAGACGAGCCACAATACACCATTGGACCTTCCCTCCCCCCAACCCCCTCTTACCTATGTACATATACATGCCGACTCAGGGAAACGACCAGTGGACTTTGAGAGTGTTGTAACAAACAATTAACCGATATGGGGCCATGTTTTAAATTTTGTTAAAAAAAAAACAAATTTCGGTGTTTTAGGATTAAAAATTAAAAAAAACTGACACGAGACGCCAAGCACCCTAGAATCAAGGGACTGGTCCCTAGCTTGACCGGGAGTCGTCACTCTTACGTCTCAGAATCCTGGTGGTCCCTTAAAAAAATTTATTATCATTATCCATGTGTCCGAAGGGACCACCGGGTCACTATTTCTTAGACAGACGTTACGTCCTTGGCAACCCTCTGAAGCCAAACTAAGGACCTAACCCTTCTAAGGGAGCTACTCCCGTATCGTTGGGTGAGGTCGTAAGAACGGACCTTTTAGGGTACGTGTCTCCTCGGACCGCCCGATGTCTGGTATCCCAGTGTTTCTCAGCCTGCACTGACTTCGCTGAATCGTATGTCATCCATGTGTCAGAACACATAATGTAAAAATTAAGAGTCTTGCTAAGATCTTTTGTGTATGATGAAGTCAGGGATAAAATGTATTCCCCGTTGACTCCGTGTCCCACTGCGGAGCGTCGACCACTCTCCGGTGCCTCCCCCACCCTTGGGTGCGGTAGTCTTAGGGACGAGCCTTGGTGAAGCCAGACGAACGGACAGAGCCGCACCTCTCCTTTAATGACCCGACTCAATATATTTTCGACAGCTATAAGCTGGTGAAAACTGGATGTTTTGACCGTCTCAGGGTGTCGAGCAAGGCTATCGTTTGACGTCTCGCCGTGTGTGTCTTTCTGAACCGGTGCACGTAGAAGGGACGGATCTCTACTCTGTCCCGAGGATCCAGGAAGCCCTTTGGTCCGTCTCCGGGGACGTGGACACTGTTGTAAAAATCTTCCCGTGTGCAGGTCACGTCTTCACCATCAGAGGCCCCCTCCCCTGAGTCCACTGGTCTTTCAGTAGACGTTAAAAAAAAAAAAAAAAACTTTATTTTCCGTTGGTGGACCCTAAAGGGACCACCGGGTCATCGATTTTGAGGTAGGAGGGTTCCGGGCCCAAGCTAGGGACTAGTCCCATGATTTGTGGTGTACGACGTTGATTCTGGGTCGTGTCGGTTTATTTTTAAAAAAAAAAAAAAAATTTCCACCGGTGGAATCGACCACCGGACCTCGGGTCGGAGGACCTGGTTCCGACTGATCTTGTAAGGATTGGAGAGGGGAGAGGGGTACCGTGGGAAGGACGGGGACCTAGGGTGTATCGGGTAGGTGTTCGTCGGCCCAGGGGTCCTGGACCAGAGGTCACGGAGGCGGGGTCCAACCTCTTCGAGAGGGGTGGATTCCTAGGTCAAAGTAAATTAACGTCCGAAGTCCAAAGACCTGTGGCCGGGTCTCCGGAAACCCCGACTTCCGCACCCAGTAAAAGAAGGAAAAAGGTTATTTCGGTTCTTCCTTCGCCACACACCGTAACGGGCAGAGGAGACTCTTCCAAGTCGTGGACGGGGAACCCTCTGGGGTGGGTCCTCTTAGTAGACACCGAGTCGTGTCACGCCCCTGTCCGACCCCTGTGTCTCAAGAGAGACCGGGAAGTAGACTCGGTCCATGGGGGTGACCTAACCTTTCTTACTTTTCTTTCTTTCTTTCTTGTGTGTTTGTAGGGATGGAGCGTGGTAAGGAAAGGACGAGGTTTTGGCGACCAGTACGGCGACCAAGATCTGGAAAAAAGAGGGGGTTAAAAATTTATAAATAAATAAACCAACGTAGCCCTGAATCAACGTCGTGTACTGGAAGAGAGATCAACGTCACGTGCCGCAAGAGATCAACACCGCGAGTTCGAATCGACGGGACTCTGTGTACCCTAGAATCAAGGGACTGGTCCCTAGTTTGGGCGCGGACGACGTAGTTATCCGCCTGAGAACTGGTGACTTGGTGGTCTGAAGAAAAGAAGAAACGTAAAATAAAAAAGGAGGTCGTGTCGGAAAAATACCAAACGTCGAAGGACAGAAGTGAGATACAGGGAATCAGACTAAGGTTCCAATGATCACCTGTGTTCGCTGGATTCACTGGCCCGACGGGGACCGACGACTCCAAGAGCCCCTTATACGTCCGAGACAAACTCGAAGGAGAACGACGTCATTGTTTACGAGTGTTTGCGTCACTGGATTTTGTCGTGTTTAAGTAATAGAGTATCAAGACCTCCAGTCTTCAGGTTTTACCTAGATTATCCCTCTTTTAGTCCCACAATCGTCCCGATACGGGGACGACCCCCAAGAGACACTCTTACGTGAGGGACATAAAAGTCTGAGATCTCCGACGTTACCGTGGGGTGAGGTCATGAGAACGGACCTTTTAGGGTACCCGTTTCCTCGGACCCTCCGAGGTCAGGTACCCCAGCGATTCTCAGCCTGAGCTACCTCGTTGAAGTGAAAGTGAAAAGTGAAAGTACGTGACCTCTTCCTTTACCGTTGGGTGAGGTCACAAGAACGGACCTCTTAGGGTCCCTTCCCCCTCGGACCACCCGACGACAGAGACCCCAGCGTGTCTCAGCCTGTGCTGACTTCACTGAATCGTCGTCGTCGTCGTCGTCGTCTCCGACGGACATAAGGATCCGAGAGACGGGGTAGGAACGAGGAGTTTTGGTCCTTGTGTCGTAAAAGTTTAGAGGACGGAGGAGGCATATTCCTGTGGACACTAATGGGACTCGGGTGGTGCTGCTAGGTCTTATTGAAGGGGGTAGAGTTCCAGTTTCCTACTAACTGTAGGAATTAAGGTAGACGTTGGAATTAAGGGGTAACGGTACTCCTACTCTACCAACCGGTCGTAGTGGTTGAGGTACCTGTACTCAAACTCGTTTGAGATCCTCTGTCGCTTCCTGTCCCTTCGGACCGCACGACGTCAGGTACCCCACCGTTTCTCAACTGTGCTGAATCGCTGACTTGTTGTTACATTGGGTCTTGTTAGTGTCCAACACCCTAAATGCCAACACGTCCAGAAATTTCCTCTGGTAGTAGACGGAATGGTGGCCGAGGTTTTGTAGAGACCCCGAGCTCCCTTGGTGAGGTTTCCGGGTGAGATGTTTGGGACTCGAGATCCTCCGTTGACAACTCAGGTGCACTGAGTCAGAGAGGTGTGGATGTGTCGCTCTCTTCCGTATGGGGAAATACAGTGGACCTACCACTTATGTATAGCGTTCCCACGAGTTAGATCGGAAACTACTTTCGCACTTAGTTTGTCTCGGGATACCAAATAGTGATCTCTGAAGAGATTCTGTTGTTTATTGAGTGGGTAGTTAAAGGAGTCCGTTGAAAACGCCCAAACTCCCCCTGGTCAGTATTTAGTTGGATGACATGTAGAGGGTGAGGCCGTTCTAGGTATTGTTCCTTCTGCAGGTCAATTTGGAAGAAGAAGTGCAGGGACGTAAGATCCAGTTCTTGTGGTCACCGTGATTGTTTCGTAGATTGGAGACCCTTTTGTCTTTCGAAACGTTCCATGTTGACTGGGTATCGTACTATGAATTTGTACCTTTTGACGGGGTTCCTGGTTCGGGAGTGACGTATCGACCATAGTCGGTCTCTGTCCCCACCCACCACTCCTCCCTGACCCCTTTGTGTCCGGTGGGTTGCATGGGTCGTCGTACTGGTTGACCCCCCAGGAACCTCACTCAGTCGTGGGAAAGGGGTGACGAGGATTACTGGTCTCGAGTGACTGGGGTGGGACCTCGGCCCAGAGGTCCCTGGACCGTCCCGTCTGTCTTTGGTACTGGGTCGTATCACTGTAATTGTATCTTCGGTAGGGCACTTTCTACTGTGTCACTGTATCAGAGGAACGAAGTTTTGGAAACACGTAGAGAAAGGACGGTCTATTTGGACCCTCCTGCTACGGTTCCGGGTCTCTCCAACATGTTCTTAATGTGTCGTTGGGTTCTACCCAGAGTTCGTCAGTTCTACCCAGAGTTTACGGGTACGAGTACGGGTACCAGGTGGAGGGTCAGGTCCTGCGAGGTCCGTCGAGGTGGGGTAGAAGGGGAAGGAGGGACGGAAATTTTTCCCGGGTAGAAGGGAGAGGTCGGAGGTAGTTACGGTAGGAGGGTGAATAGACGGGAGGAGGGTGAATAGAGGGGAGGTTCCTTTTTTGATGGGGGTGATACAGTTTGGTGGGTGGTTCGGAAGGTGTGGAGGGACCGACGGTAGGTTTGTGGGTCCTCTGTGAGAAATACCGAGTCCCTCGAGTCTCCGGAGGGTCTGTGTATCGGTCCCCGAGTCCCCGTGTCTCTCCTGTCCCTCCCGGGTGTCCAGTGTGTCGTTTGGACGTCTCGTTGCGGACCCCACGTGTGTACGAAGGTGGAACCGTAAAGGTGGTCCTCTTCGAGTCAAGGTCCTCCGCGAGTCCCCGTCGTCGGTCTCGGGTCCACGGTACTCGTCGAAGGACGAACGACGACGCCGACGATAAATATCAGAGCTATCACCCCAGTCGAAGGACGTTCCGTCTCGGGTCCTCGGACGCCCCTCGGACTCTCCCACTGGAGTTCCCCCTACCCGGTCCGATCCGGTTCCGTGGGTCCCGGTCGGGGGTCCCAGGTGTTAGGTCCCAGCCCCCCCGTCCTTCTGTCTTTCTTTCAGGTCTACAAGGAGCGTTGTTGGTGTGTGGTTCCTCCCCGAATGTCCGACACGCGGGACTTGGTTACTGTAGTGGAGAGACACGGAACTGAAGGGGTAGTAATTTGTCCCTTTAATTGTCGAGACTGGTGTTGACACTAACACCAGTAACACTCCGAGAGCAATAGCACTCCGAATTTACTCGATTATACTTTGTCGTACGTCACTCGAACGGGTCTTTCGGAGGCAGTTGAGTCTGAGGTGGAGGTTGGGGACTCGGGACGTCTCTGGTTTGTTCCTGAAGTTCCTCCCTCTACCGTACGTGTAGTGGACAGGTCCCTTCCAGTGGTAGTGACTCCTGTGGGATCCACGGGATTAGATGGGATGGGGAGACCCTCCGTCCCTCCTGTAAATGAAGGTAAAAAACCTACGCCTTTGACTCAGAGTCTCGTTTTCTTCTTAGGTCGGGTTCTTTCTCTCTTCCCCTGGAGGGCAGGGACCCAAAGTACCTCAATGAACCCTAGAAGAGAGAGTGACTTGTCGTCTGTCCGAAGATCCGGAACCCTTACGAGGGGAGTGTGGAGGGGGTAGGGGTGGGGATTCGTGTCCTGAGGGAAAGGACCCTACCCCAGACCCCACATGTCTCGGTCCTTCCTCGACAGGGTCCAGTGTTCTTGTAGGTCTCCGGTGGGTGGGTGGGTTTCCTTGTGACCGAATTTCAGGGGGTTCGTGGACCTCAGTAGATCGATACTACAAAGTGGAGAGGAGGTTTTTTTGTCGTTTCCCTTGTAGGTGTGTCGTTTGACTTTTATGGTTGTCGTGGTTTATGGTTGACTTGATTCAGGAAGAGACTCGAGAGTCACGGGGACGTACACAGTGGAGTGAATTGGAAAGGTTGTCGGAGTTCTCTGGTCACCAGACTAACACGGGTAAAGTACCTACCCCTTTTGACTCCGGATCTCATCGGTCCTAGAATAATAGGGTTTGGAGCCGGAGAGGTCTCGTTGGTCGAGACGAGAGGTCTCCTGGTAGGATTGGTGGGTGTTCTCTCTGACCCTCCTTCATCGACTCCCGGTCCCTGGACCGCCTCCGGCCCCGCCCGCCCCCTCCCCCCGCCACACTACAGGACACCACTCAACCTTCCCCCAGAGTCCACTCCCGTTTCCATAGTCTACGTCCCTGTCTGTCTGTTGAAACCCAGGGTTTTGTAGGACGTCACCTAACGGTCCAGTCCGGTACGGATCGGTCGTGTAAATAACTCGTGGATGACACACAGGTCTCCACAAGATCTTGGTCCTACGTCGTGACTTACCCCTGGTTTCAGGAACGGAAGACCTTATACGTAAGATCGTCCCCACTGTCTGTTGTCGTGAAACTTGTCTACTTTGGTGTCAAGTAGTTTTCCTCTGTGCACGATTCTTTGATTTTCTCCTCTCCTCTGTCGAACTCCACCTCTCCCACGTTAAAATTTATTCTACGGGTCTCTTCCTGGGTGTCATTTCCACTATCGACTCGCTTCTACCGTTTCCTTATTACGGTCGGTGTGTCTGTGTACCTCCTTCTCACAACATCCGTCTCGTACACGTTTCCGTGACTCCGTCCTCGTGCAGTCACTTAAAGTCGTTCCTCCGGTCACACCGACCAAGGTCTAGTCGCCTTGTCTGGCCTTTGACTTACCCCTCTTCCCTCGTCTGACACGTCCCTGGATATCCGTTCTGTTTCTCACCTGAAAACCTTGCGGGGTTACCGGGTCACCGATTTCGAAGGTTTCGTCGCCCGTTCCAAGTTAGGGACCACCTCTTTGATTCTAGAGTGTATGAAGCACCACGTCGGTTTTGTAATTTATTTATTTATTCTCAACCGAAAATGCGACGGACTCTACCCTCCCGAGACTAGTGTCCTCCCAGTCCAGATTTTGTTTTAGGGGACCGACGGTACACTCCTTGTACTAGTCCGACTGACCACGCCTCCGATGACGTTGTCAGGGTCGTTCACTACCCTACTACCCTCAAGACAATCAAAGGACCTCGACAAGATGATTTACTGGCGTTTGATCCACCGGATTTTGTTATGTTTAAATAAGAGAGGGTCAATACCTTCAGTCTTCAGACTTTAGTCCCACAGCCCATCCAACAAATGAAGGAGAGCCGTCCCTCAGATAAGGTGTCTAGATTGGTCGTTAGGAGTTGTAAGAAATCGAACGTCTACCTAGTGAGGTGAAAGTGTGCCGAAAGAGAAGAAAATTCCTGTGGTCAGGTTAATAAGGTACATTCTAGTGGGATAAGATTGTACTGGAGTAGAATTGATTAATGGAGACGTTACTGGGATAAAGTTTTATTCCGGAGGGAGACTCCAAGTCCCTTCGTGTACTTAAACCACCACCCCGTCCCCAGTCCCCACCCCCGCACCCCTCCACACGACCATCCCTTGGGAGAAGGTGGGTCATGTCACCGAGTCTACCTCATCCGTCGTCTCCACCCGGTTTCACTTTTACCAATGTTTATGAGTTCTCCCCCTGAAGGGACCACTAGGTCACCAATTCTACGATGCGAAGGTTGAGTCCTCTGTACCCAAGTTAGGAACCAGTCTCTTGATTCTAGGGTTTACGGAGTTCCGCACCGGTTTTCTATTTGGTATTTTATTTTGTACTCCTACCCTCTGGTGTAACCACCCATATACGTCGCCCCTTTTCACCCACGGAGAGTTAGAGAGGGGCGTTAAAGTAGGAGAGGACCAAATTGACCAGTGTTCTCAATGGTGGTGTGAATTAACGGTGGTCTTGGGGTGGGACGGTTGGTTCGGACTCGGGGGTTCTGGGACCTCCTGGGGACTAGGGTGACCCGAGACGTCGTAGAAGGTCCCGGACGAGGTGAGGACCGGGTCACCGGACCGTCTGTTCGGGGCGGTTCGGGGCCCCGTCGTGCAGGGGCCGGGGGGTGGAGCCGGACCGTCCGAGCGGAGCAATCGGATTACTCGCCCCGGGGCCACGGTCCGCCA
This sequence comes from Capra ibex, assembly GCA_006410555.1. Lineage (NCBI taxonomy): Eukaryota > Metazoa > Chordata > Mammalia > Artiodactyla > Bovidae > Capra > Capra ibex. The sequence goes on from SJYO01055647.1 coordinate 1,504,160, forward strand.
ACGGTACCGGTGCCTCTGTCGTGGCGTCGCGACCCGCTACGAGGGTCTCCCAGACACCGTCCGTGGTCTCAAGTCGTACTCCTGTTCGTCCCCGGGAGCTCCGTGGGGAGAGGAGTACGCCAGGGGCGGTACACGTGGAAACCCGGACCGGAGTCCCTGAAGACTGACGGTCGTAGAGGGTCTCTCCTTGGGGGTCCGGTGTTTCTTTTTAAGTGAGGGGACGGTGAGTAGGGAGGTCTGGACGGACCGATCTTCACGGGGTGGTGAGGTTGTATCGTGTGTCAATTAACGTCCCCACCGGTCGGTTCCCCTCCAGTCTCCAGTCGCCCGTCGACCCCTCTGTCCGGAGGTTCCGTCACTCTTCCCGGACCTAAAGTCCGTTCGGCACGACCCTTCGGGACGCCCGAGTGCCCCGAGACTCATTCCAGTCCCGTGACGGGGTCACAGGGGTGGGGTGTCGACGAATGTGTCCTGTCTGACACCCCCGTCCTGTTTACCTCCGAAGACGTCCGTGACCCGCCCGCTCTCCCACTGGGGGTCCAGAGACCGAACCGGGGTGTGAGACCCTCGTTCGAGTCCGACCCTCAGACCCCCGTTTCCCCCTGCCCTCTAGGTAAAACCCTGTCTCATCAAGACTTCGGGGAAATCCTGTAGACACTCGTTACATTTCCTCGGACGACCTAGTCGGAAGGACCGGGGTCCCACCCGAGGTACCCAAATACTCGACGTCTGTCCTTTCACTCCCCGTTCCTATCCCGGACGACCTGATTGAGTTCGGAGGTTACCGGGGAATCGAGGGACACGGAGTGGTGTGGGAGACTCCAGCACTCGTAAGTAGTGGGGTAAAAGGGACCACTTATTTGATTCCGTAAAGTATGTCTCCGAGACAATGAACAGGATCCAACGTAGCGTATCGGTCTGTGACCTGAGACGGGGCACCGAGTAAACTCGAGGGCAAGTGTTCGGGATTTTGGGTTTGTGTTTTCAGTGGCTTTTAATTCGGTGCAGGTCCTCTGTCCTCCGTCTCTCAGTCGGGACCCTTTATATGGGTGTGCACGTGAGGCCACCCGTCGACCGACACTAGAGTAGACTAAGATGGGCACCGAATTAAAAAAGGGGGGTGAAGGAAAGGTCGAGTCTCTTTATAGGGTCCCAGTTGTCTTCCTTCGTCTTTATAGGTTTTCGTAGTCGTCTCGCGGTTCCAACCTTGTTCTCGGGTCTCCGGGGATTCACAGCTGTGTGGGAGTCGTAACGGTGCCGTTGTTAAAGTTTTAGGGACCCGGGACCGATGTCTTGTCTGCCTTCACTGTGAGGTAGCCCCTCACGATTCACAGCGGATAGGCTAAGGTCCCGGAAGGAAGTCCGGTTCACCAAGTGTTCCCGGGGTCCCGGAGGCTATCCCTATAAAGTGGAAAGTCCAATGACGGACAGTAGAAGGACTCAGGTTGGGTTCCGCATTCACACACGATTCAACGAAGTCAGCACAGACTAAGACACATTGGGATACCGGGTATCGGGTGGTCCGAGGAGACAGATGTCCTAAGAGGTTTGTTCTTGTGACCTCACCCAACGGTATGGGAGGAGGTTCCCTAGAAGGGCTGGGTCCCTAGCTTGGGTCGAAAGGACACAGAGATCGTAACTGTCCGATTAAGAAATGGTGATCTCAGTGGACCCTTCGGTTTCGGGGTTGGGTTCTACCTGTGGGTTGCTGGGTCCAAGAACGGGTCCCATACTGGAAACAATTCTGTGAGGTACCCCGGTCCGGAACCGAAGGGGATCTTAATAGGTAATCCTTTAGTGGGATGGGTGGGGTGTGGGTGGGGGTGTCCGTGAGTCCTCCTTGTTTGTACCTTTGTAGAACGTTCACAAAAGGGAAAAGAAACGAGGACAGACGAGGTCGAGTAGGAAGTTCTTGACTCTGTTGAAAATCCTTACGTATACTATTCTATTTTAAGTCTCTCGTTCGGGTTCTTCTTTTTAGTCCCTACTTGGTTAGACTTTAGTCCTACTTCAGGCTTTGTGTTTGGTCTAATCTGACGACTTCTGTCCGTCGTTTTAAACCGAGACTCGAAGGATCTCCGGTTTCGTTTCTCCCTTTGTTCTACCCAAGATTCACTGAAACGTTTTTCACACTTTTGATACATCGTGGTCCACAATATCGTTAAGAAGTCGGGACCTGTCTTCTCTAATATCGGAGTTTGTAGTAGATTCTTGGGTTTTTAGGTACGGTTTCCAGTCAACGGAATTGGTAGGGGTAAAAGGATAACGTAAGATGTTCTCGTAGTCGTATTGAGTCGTTCTTGTCGCTCGGTCCGTTCTTATTCCCAACAAACAACAAAAACAAAACAAAATTATAAATAAACCGACACAGTCCAAAAACAACGCTGTGCACCCTAGAAAACAACGTCACGTGCCTAAGAGATCGACACCGCGCCCGAGTCATCAACGCCGTACACCCGAATCAACGCGGTGCCGTACGTCCTAGAATCAAGGGACTGGTCCCTAGTTTGGGTGTAGGGGTCGTAAGATTCCGTCCTAAGAATTGGTGACCTGGTGGTCTCTTCAGAGATCTTGTTCTCCAAAATCCCGGGTGAACTACACTGGGAATTTGAGTGTTGGGAGAATTCCCGGAGTCAAAGAGACTGTACTGGGACCTTCTAATACGACTTCAATTTTTCTTGTACCGTCGAGAGATAGTCCCCAGCCGTTTACGTTTCCCCTTCTCCTGGTTATAAGGTAGAAAACAGTCGGAAGGCCGGAGACAGTATTGAGGAGTTAAAACGTCGACATGGGACTTTTGCTTCTTAAACTACCAAAACTTCTCAGGGAACCTGACGTTCCTCTAGGTTGGTCAGGTAAGATTTCCTCTAGTCAGGACCCACAAGAAACCTTCCTTACTACGATTTCGACTTTGAGGTCATGAAACCGGTGGAGTACGCTTCTCAACTGAGTAACCTTTTCTGAGACTACGACCCTCCCTAACGCCCGTCCTCCTCTTTCCCTGCTGTCTCCTACTCTACCGACCTACCGTAGTGGCTGAGCTACCTGGACCCAAACCCACTTGAGGCCCTCAACCACTACCTGTCCCTCCGGACCGCACGACGCTAAGTACCCCAGCGTTTCTCAGCCTGTGCTGACTCGTTGACTTGACTCGACTGACTAGGACCTTTGTTGGTGTCTGATATGTGCTTACTTACTCGCACACAATCAGCGAGTCAGTACAGGTTAAGAAACGTTGGGGTATCTGATATCGGACGGTCCGAGGAGATAGATACCCTAAGAGGTCCGTTCTATGACCTCACCCATAGGTAAGGGATGAGGTCCTCTTAGAAGGGATGGGTCCCTAGCTTGAGACCGGAGGGTGTAACATCCGTCTAAGAAAAGGTGGACTCGGTGGTCCTTATCGACGTAAGGCTATTTTGAACTGTCGCCTACGACTTTAAACTTAAAGTGAATGAAAGTGTACAGTGTTTTATAAGAAAAAAAAAAAAAAGGTTGGTAGTTTTTTTACATTTTTGGTAAGAGTCGAACCCGTATATTTTTGTCCTCCACCCGACCTAAACCGGGTGTCCGACATCAAACACTTGGGGCCGAGAGATATATAAAGTCTTATTTAGTTCTACATAATATTAAATTTCCTCCTTTCATGCTGTATTTATACCACACTATGGTACACACACGAACAAAAATTTCCCTTGTGTGTGTAGAGACAGGGACACTCCGCCTGTATACCGGCCTCATAGAGACCCTCCTTTGGCATGGGCACACCTAGACGGAGCCCCCTGTGTTTGTCTTCCGGTTCTTGTCCTTCCTCTGAAGGGAGCTGTGGAGGACCCAAGACAAAATGAAAAAAAATTGTCCGGGTACGAAAAAGAAAATAATTTTATTTAAAAATATTTCGGGTTTCGTTCACCGTCCCAACCTCATGCGACAGCAACGAATCAGTGATTCAGCACAGATTGAGAAAACACTGGGGTATCTGACATCGGGTGGTCCGAGGAACCAGGTACCCTAAGAGGTCCGTTCTTATGACGTCACCCAACGGTACTGGAAGACGTCTCCTATAAGGGCTGGGTCCCTAGTTCGGACACAGAGGACGTAACCGTCCGCTTAAGAAATGGCGAAATCGGTGGTCCCTTCGGGATCCTCACATAGTAAAACCCCCAAAAGACATAAAAAGTTTACTGTTTATTTCTCGTTACGACAGAGGAGAGGGTTTCAATTAGATCAACAATAGTTGTACCTTTCTGTAGGTATTACACAATTAAGTATCGTCCTTTTTTTATGTCTGGTGCTGTCGGGGACACCCTTCGTCCGGACGAGTTGCATAGACGTCCACACCTGTCAGTTCCGTCCTCAACCCGGTAGTAGAGATGTTTGGACTCTAAGAAGACTCGGACTTGGAGTTGAGTCGTGGGTCACCCTCGACGGGTGTGAAACGTGTCTGGACCCCGATGGAGGGGACGACGTCTTTCCTGTCAATCCCCTCCTGCATCCCCTGTGAACTCGGTCGAGGGGTCCGAGTCCCTACCACCGGACCATCCTGGTCTTTCCCACATTGTAGGTCGGTCACCAGACTTAAGACCGTAAACCGGGACTCAGTTCTTTCTTCCCCTTGAAGAGACCGCCAGGTCACCAATTTTAAGACACGAAGGTTGCGTTCCCCGGGTCCAAGCTAGGGACCAACCTCTTGATTCTAGGGTGTTCGATGTTCTGTTTTTATTTTTGTCTCTTCCGTTCCGAGATGGCAGTCTCGACGGGTACTCCTTGTTTCGGGTGATCAGTATAAAACACACACGCACGAGTCAGCAAGTCAGTACAGAGATGTCTGGGAGGCCTGATATCGGGTGGTCTGGTGAGACAGATACCCTAAAAAGTCAGTTCTTATGACCTCACCCAACGGTAAAGGAAGAGGTCCCATAGAAGGGTTGGGTCCCTAGTTTGGGTGTAGAGGACTTAACCGTCCGTCTAAGAAATGACGACTCGGTACCCCTTTTAGTGTAAAATTTACAATAATTTTAGTTCATTGTTTATTGTCAGACTAAGACCCAACGTAATCGGAGGGAACTCCACGAGTCACGGTGGACACCTCTCGCCAATTCCCGTCCAGACCTTGTTAGCGTGGTAGTGTCTTTCCAGAGGACCTGTCTCGACGGTGTCTCCGACCTTCCCGTCCTCCCCCACCCCTGCACTCCCTTCACCCGTTCCCTCTCACCTGCCTCCCGACACCTCAGGTCCGGTCGTGAGCCCTCTCGGAGTCCGAAACAACCCTTTGTCCTAGTGTCTTACGTCTTACAAGGAGGTTCTACTGTTCCGAGGTCACCGAGGTCCGTCTCTTTTTTGTGTGCTTTCTTCCCTTTTTTAGTCGACGACTCTCAGTCCGGGACGAGGGTATACGACTTAGAACAAAGTAGTAGGTCAGAGTCCGGAAGACTAGTCCCGTCGGCAGTCTGTGTACACCGAAAAATTTACATTCAATTAATTGTACTTTATTTTAATGGTCAAGTCAGCCGTGATCGGTGTAAAGCTCGCGAGTTTTCGGTGTGTATGGATCACCAACGCGTACATATACGCACGTGAACCAGCAAGTCAACGCAAGGTGAGAACCACTGGGGTACCCGACATCGGGTCGTCTGAGGAGACAAGTACCCTAAGAGGTCCGTTCTTATAACCTCACCCCACGGTAAGGGAAGAGGTCCCCTAGAAGAGTTGGGTCCCTAGTTTGGGCCCAGAGGACGTAACGTCCGCCTAAGAAATGGCAGACTCGGTGGTCCCTTCGGGTGGAACACCAATCCCCTGTCGTTTCCAGGTCTTACGAGGGGTGGTAATGGTCCTCACGGTCCTGTTACGTCGGGATCTACCAGAAGGGTCCCCACAATAAAACGTGTGGGGTGAGGGGGTAAATTCCTATTCTTTTGACTCCGGCTTTCCGAAAATTACCTCCCCTCGTCCTAAACTCGGTCCAGACTAAGTTTCCTCGGGAAAGCTCTTGGTGGGGGGTCGGGGTCCCCATTCCCCTTCGAGTCGGGAGGGGGTCCTCCGAGGGACACAGGAGGGGTAGTCAGAAGGGGGGTGAAAGGTCCGACGGACTCGGAAGGTTGAAGTCAAAGGTCGTCTGTGATCCCTTAATTTTCGTCTTGTCTTTTGGAACCGGAAGTTCCCGGGTCCAGAGGACCCGTCTAGACCCTTAGTGGTTGGTCAACCTGTCCTCTCCTCGGACGGCGGAGGTCTTTCGTTGTTCGGGTCCGTGTCCCAAGTCCACTTCTCTAATAAGGTATTGTAGAAAGGGTCGTCGGAAAATCTTTCTTATCGAACGTAGGTTGGTCGGGCAGTCGCTCCTGGATCCAACTTGTTTTTAAGATGTCCCCCTTCGGAGGGGAGAGGTTGCCACCTTTGTCGCCCCGTCCCGTTTTATTGTTGTTGAGGACACTATATAATACTGTAGGTAACTCAGAAGTATTGTTATTTTGGTCTTCATCTTAGTAGTAGTAGGGATAAAATCTCTACGCGTTTGACTCCGGGTCTCTTCAATTTATTGGGTAGGTCTTAGTGTGTTGAACTTTGACGTCTCGACTTGTAATTTGGGTTTCGAGATCGAAAGACGGGAAAATAGGAGAGGGGGATGGGGTGCCGGGATCACCCATTATACGGGTAACATGTCTGGTACCGTGGGACGGAGAGGTCCCCCGTCCTTAGTCAGGGTCCCGTGAGACGAACGTGTACCGATTCGGTCCCGTCGTTGAGTGACCTTGAAACGTTACTAGTCACCACGCTTAGAGTCTGTTTTGTGAGGGTCTGTCAGGAGACGACAACCAAATCCTACTAAGAAATGCCTAGATACTTGGTTTTCAAGGGTTCAAGGAAGAGGGACCCGCACCACCACCCCTTCACGGGTCCGTCTTTTCGGAGTGAAATCTGATTTTCTTTCTGTCACTACTACTAAAACTAGTAGTATTCTTTCCGCGTGGTGGTACACTGGAACCCCGACCGGACCGTGGAGACTGGACGTGGGAGTAGACATTTTGGCCTTTTTCGACAGTAGGCGGCGTCCTGAAGGGTTCTAGAGGTCGATGTTTCTTGGGGTCCCGACGGGTGGTCGCTCGTCCTCGAGAAGACTACGTCAAAAGACCTCAGGGTATTATGCGGTACGATTTATTAAGTTTTGGTACAAAAGTAAAGTTTTATTTGTGTCGGGACAGCGGTCTCGCTTACGGTTTAAACGTACTTACAAATTCTACTTTACTCTGAAGTTTCCTTGAAGTCTGGACGAAGACCGTGACAGGGGGGAGGGGCTTAGGACCCCTCTTGTTCAAGAGTCAGAGGTCGGGGCGTCCCGTTTCTAGACATCCACGACGAGTTTATTCTTTGTAGTAAAGAAAGAAGGACAGAAGACAGACGTCGAGGTGACTCGTCCAGACGTCATACAAGTAAGAACGACGTGGTTCCGCTGGTGCTCATTAGGGTCCAGAATTGAGTCGAGGTGTAGGTTTGACACACTGGAACCCGTTCAGTGGATTGGAGAGACCCGAAGTAAAGCGGTAGGTATTTTACCCTACTATACTCGGGACTGGAGTGTCGCGTTATTGTACATGTGTCTAAGAACTACTTCCACCTGGACCGTGTATCATTCGTGAAATATATACAACCGACAATAACCTAATAACGTAGTATAAATCATAAAAAGTCGAGGATTTGGTTTTGAAGTGAACTGTCCAACATTTCAGGGAAGGGGTGGAGGTTCCTAGGAGGTCTTTACGGTCTAATAGAAAGGATTCGTAGTGAAGGAACCTCCTGAGACGTATGGGTGAGTACTTTGTTCGGAAAATTCTGAGGGGACCGGGCTGGGACCCGTCGGACCGGGAGGGGTTCGTCCGTTGGGTCCGAGGGTAGGGGAGGACCGGGGGAAGGGACCCGTGGGTCCCGTCCTTACTGGTCAAGGAGGTTCGACCAAGGGACCGTCCCTCAGACCAGAACTTCCATAGTGGACCCCTCCGACGACAACCGTAATCTCTCTACTTCTCCTTTATCTCCTCCTCCCTTTTTGTGTGTGTTTATTTTCGAGAGTCGGGGGATAACAGTCTCCGTCGTAAACTACACCCCCTAAATACCAAGTCTCTCGACAACCCTCCTACCCCACTCTCGAGGTCCAGAGAACGACCTCGTAGAGACGAAGAATGTCTTCCCTCTGGGGAGGTCGACGCAATACGGATCGTCGTGAAGGGGGGTGGGGAGGTGGGACGTTTTTTTATTTTTATTTTTAGAGTCTCACTTGGTTGAAAAGGTGGGTGACGGCCCAACCCTCGTGTCGTGTTCCATGGGGCGGTAGTGGAGATCAGTCTCCCCTAGTTCCGGTCCGTCGGAGGTAGGTCGGACTTACCGTTCTACGACCCCCGGTCCTGCGGACCCCGGAGAAAGGTTGCGGTCGGTCGCCCGGTCACACTCGGACCGGTTAGGGGGGTTGGGGGTACGGGCCTCTTGTTAGTTCGGAAGGGTCGAGCCCGGAAAGTACGTCGATTTAAGCACAAACGTCTCGGGAGTCTTTAGAAATCCTCCACCATACTCATAATAATTAACCCCCCTTTTTTCTTGCCTAATACGGTTTATTTAGGAAGGGTGCATCGGTTTGGGAGCGACTTCCTTCCTCCCTCTCACGCGCGACGGGGTGCTCCCCCAGAGGTAGGGAGTGGCCCCGGACTGTCGGTGTAATGGTAAATGTACCGAAATAGTTATCATAACTAGGGTCTCGTTCGCATTTATCGAGCCACCCTTCTCCGTCCCCGACCCCGGGCGACCCATGGGCGGGGGTGCAGACCCGTGGCGTCTGAGGGGCCCGTGGGCCGCCGCCGCCACCATTTAAAGGTTCGTTTCTGTTCCGTCGGCCGCGCTCCTTCGGTCTGTCGCGGGCCCTGCGGGACCGTCGGCGGCGGTGGCGGCGGAGGATAAGGGTCGAGTGGCGGCCGCAGGCCGGGGTCGCGCTTAGGGTGTCGGCCTGGGTCAGACGCGTAGACAAGTCACCCGACTTCCGTGGTGGTCGGGAAGAGACAGGAGTGCGCCTTTTCAGTTCCCCAACGTTTCTTCCGGGGGAGGGAAGTGGTGTAGAAGACCGTTTTACGTACCGGCGGGGAAGAGTAGTTTAAAGGTCCGGTAACCTTATTTCTGGTTCAAAATCTTGAGTCCTTATTATTATTATTGTCATTGACCACTATGTATATGTTCGTGGAAGATGCATAAGGGTGGGAACCAAGAGTATTGTTGGGAGATTTGAGCCATAATAACAATAGTAGGGTGAAACGTCTACTCTTCGGACTCCGTGTCCCTCCAACTCATTAAACAGGTCTCAGTGTGACGGTCATCACCGTTTTCACACAAAGGGTGGTTTCCGTTATGCAACGTGCTCGGCCGACACTCATCAAGTCGAGGGGCCCAAGTTCCAGAGAATGAAAGAGTCTCCCGAAAGGGGGATGTGGAGTTAGGTTTTTTTTTTTTTCTGGTGGGTGGTGCTCCATGTATTGTTACGGGTCCCTGCATGAGGCTCGAGTGACGTCCGGGCCTCTTGGGGAAGATAGTTTCGTTGGCGCCCCTGGGTCTAGACCAAATTTTTCCCGTTTCAGTTCCGGTGCCTATTGTGTTAGGGGTTGTTCGGGTCTTGAGGGAGTAGGTCGGTCGGGCGTCCCGAGGAGAGGGGTAGGGAGGAGGGACGGAGGGAGTGTGTAGGAAGGAGGTTTAGACGTTTTCCCTTTTTTTTTTAGTATTATTTTGGTCAAGAGTGGTTGTCCCCCCCTCCTCCTCCCCCTCCTTCGTTCCTCCGACTCGGCTGTCGTGTCTAGGCGGAGGCGACGGACGTGGTCTGGGAGTCTCTCGGCCTCGCGCGCTGTCCGCCGACCTCCCGGGAGCGAAGGTTTTTTTATTTGGATGTTACATTTTTATTGCGGCCCGCGGGGTGCGATTAACCCGGGCCCGCTGTCGTCGAGTGTCCATGTCGCACAGAGCGGGCGGGCGGGCGGGCGGATCTGGAGAGAGTGAGGGAGCCCGAAAAAGGACGTTCGCAGGCCCCACCCCTTCCTCGCGGGGTGTCCAGAGGGGGGTGAGGGGCGGTTCAGAGGCCCCCACAAGGGGGTCGTGATCCTGGCCCCCGGAGGCCCAGGTTAGGTTCACCCTAGTCAAGACTTAAGGTTGAAGGGTTTGATCACCGTAGGGTTCATAGGCGTGTCGGGCCCCCTCCCTGGTCCTCCGCCGGGGTACTCCGCAGTGGTCGGCGCCCTCCGTCCGGGTCTGTGGTCCTTGTGGCCGGGTGCCCCTTCCCCCCTCGTTCCCCGCGGAGAGGAGCCCCTGGGGCTGGGTCTCGGGAGGCTGGGGAGCGGCTCCTCGCTGGTGCGGTCGTCGGGGGGCGGGGGGCACCGCCCTTGGGGAGGGTCCGCGGAAGGTCTCGTCGGTCCGGCCCCTCGGCTCCCACGGTAGAGGTCCCCGTGGGGGCTCGGCGTGACGGGTGACCTTTTATTCCGCGTCACAGTGGGGGGTTCAGGTCCCGACGAACCTCTCCTGCCTCCGCGTACCGCCGGTACGGGGGTCCCAACACCGTGTGCCACCCCCCGACAGGACGCGTCAAGGTCCTGTGGGGGGGCGGGCGGGAGGGGGGTGCGGAGAAGGGAGGAAGGGCAGGGGAGCGTCCCCTCGACCTCAAGGGGATTCAAGGGGCCGTGGGGGTGCGTGCGCCCGGCGTCACAGATACCCCGCGGAGCGAGGGGTCGTCCGGTGGGGGGCTCTCGCGGTTGAGCCCTCACGTCCCCGGGGCGGTTGAGGCGGCGCACGCGGCTGGCTAGAAGGGGCTAAAGGGGCCTTCGCGCGGGGCTCGGAGTGGGGCCGGGAGGCGCCCCTGGGGGGCGGGGTTGAGTGGAGCGCCTCCACCGCCGCCGCCGCGGGCCCGAGCCCCTCGCGAGCCCGGCGGGCCTGCGAGTCCGTTCACCGCCACGTCTAGCCCGACCCCCGCGCGTCGTCCGGGCCGGAGGTCGGCCCCGCGCTAGGAGGGCGGCGGCGGAGGATCCCGCGATCGGGGGTCAGGGGCCCGGCGTTGAACCGCGCGTAACGCCCCCGCGTCCCGCGCCCGCGTGCCGAGCCCGCCCCGCGCCCGCCTGTGCCCCGAGGCTACGCCGGGCCGGACGGGCGCCGAGGCGAGGGGCCGCCGCCGCCGCCACCGCCGCCACCGCCGCCGCCGCCGCCCTCCCCCTCCTCCCCCGCCCCGCCCTCGGGCCCTCCGCCACCGAGCCGGAGGGCCGAGGACCGAGGGGCGGGCGTGGCTGCGCGGGGCCGGGCCGGGGGAGCCCGAGGAATTTCCCGGGTGCAACGGAGGGGGCCCGGACGCGCGTGGGTGAGCGCGCACGTGTGCGACGGTGTGTCTGTGTGTGTGCGAACCCGCGCTGCGGCTCAAAGAAAAATCGTCGAGGGACTTCCTCCTTCCTCCCCCTTTCGCGGAGGGGTAGGGCGGGGGAGGAGGAGGTCACCCGGCACGCGGGAGGAGAAGGGGTCGGGGTCTATGAAGTGAGCTTCATATTAGCGAAAAGTCGATAATTTAATAGTCAGATTGAGACCTCACTGGTCACCTACCCCTCCCCCGTATGCTCCTCCCGGTGTGTGTCCTGGAAATTCCCTGGGTGTGTCTACGCTCCCCTGTGTTCGCCACCTCAAGCGAGACCCACAGAGCGTGTGTCATCTCGCGTTCTGAGAGCGGTCACCTGGAAGTGTGTGACCCGGAGTCTTTCCTCTCGATTGGGTCCCCCCGTGCTCCCGTTTAAGCGTTGGTGGCGAGTGGGGTCGGGGCGTCTGCACTCGCGTCGGACCCTGTATCTGAGGATTCTGTATTCCAGTGGGCGTCTATTTGTTTGGGGCTGTGTCCGTCCTCAAGTGGGTGCGCCCGCCTGTGTGTGTGTGTGTGTGTGTGTGTGTGTGTGTGTGTGTGTGTACGTGATCTTACAGGCAAAGATCTCCCGCTCTTAAAGATAGACAAGGGACTAGAAAGGGTCCATCTCTGCGTTACACAACGTTCTTGAGGGTCAAGCCCTGAAAGTCCCGGTGTTTGCGTCTATGTGCTACGACGTTCACACACCACCCGTGCTCGCCCGTCCCAGTGCCTGCTCGTGTGTGCACCTGTGAGCGGGCGCGTGTGCGTTCGCGAGTGCCGAGGTTGTCCTTGGGGTGACCGTCGGCACTGTTGGGCACACAGGAGTAAATGGGGGGAGGAGTACGGGGAGGGTCCGACGAAAGAGTTTCGGCCCCTCTAGAAAAATTTGTCGTCTCCCGTGGCCCTCGGGGTCTGGCCCTGGGAGGGAGGAGGAGACGAAAGGGGATTCTACATTCTCTCAAACTTAAAAAAAAAAAAAAAAAAGCCAAGTTGAAAGGAAAAAACCTCGCTGCAGAGTCGTCTAAGTCAAGACGGTAGACGGTTGTAGACTCTTGGGGGTTCCCCTCACCCCTTACCGACGCCACCCCTCCGCCGGTACGCCAAAGGTCCCCGTCCCGCCCGGAGGCGGAGGTCGCACGGACGTCCCCAAGAGTCGGAGGGATCATCGTTGCACGGGGAGAACCGGGGGAGTCCGACGCGGCCGAGAAAAAAAAAAAAAAAAAAAAGACCCCTCCCACCCCGACCCTCGTGGACTCTGACTGTTTTAGACCTTTTTCCCTTCACAGACACCTCCCCGACTCCCTACCTTGTCTTCATCCCCCAGAGTCCAGTTACTTACAGGAGAGGGAAGGGTGGGACCGGGGTGGTCGAGGTCTCCGTGGGTCGGTCTGGTGCTCTTAGGTGTCCGGTTCTCGGTCTGGATCCCTTCCTTCCTGATCGGGAAGGCTACCCCGGACCTCCTCCCCTACCTCCCCTCCTTGACTCCATCCCCCCAGGGTGGGGTGGTCCGTCTGAGCCTTTGGGGGTGGGGGTGGGTGTGTAGTGGACCCCTGTGAGAGACCCTAAACGTAAAGTTACTCTAAACCAAGACCCTAAACCGTGGGTCCCCACCCCTCCTCCCATAACCCCCATTTAAGTCCCCAAGGAAGACGGTCGAAGACGGAGGGTTCACAACGGTAACCCGAAACTGACTTAGACCCCCTTATTCTCCCAGTCCGTCCGTTCCCCTGACAGTCGAAACATTACAAGACTCCACCCCCCACAGTGAACCTTTGGGGAGTTTCTCAGTTCGTCTCTGAGTTGGTAGGAGATGGGGGACCTGGATGGTTCAATGTCTACCTTTGCGGGTCTGGGGATCTTCCCCGTCGTAAAAAGACGTGTCCTGGACCGATGAAAGAACGGGTGAGGACAGAGAATACTAATAATTAGGGTAGGAGTGCATGTTGTCCCTCGTTGTGTTGACGAACAAGAGTCTCAAGTGCTTAAGGGGGGTCTTTAGGAGTACCCCCCAGTCTCAGAGGACTCTACCCAGGGTGCTATGTCTATCCCTTTGACTCCGGGACTCTCTACTTCTTGGATTGATCGACCTGAGTGAGTCGATCGCTAAGGTCTACCCACGAGACTTGGGTCCGAGACCTCTCTACTCGACCTTCTCTAGAGACGTAGGTGGGGGGGTGTCTAAAGGAGGGACGGGACTAACGATGAGACGCAAGACATACAAAGTGGTGACCTGAAACTCCTCGTCGGGGTCCCTAGGTGAACATTGATTGTTCTTATCGTCGAAATTTTTTGGTGGTTTGTGAGGCCGGGGTAGAGAGACCTCCCAGGGATGTGGGGCAGCCTTACTCCTAATTGATTCTCGAAGGGTTTGTCAAGTAATTCGGAAGCACTCCCTTTCTAAAAGGTATATGGGTAAAGTGCCCAACCTCCTGACTCTGACTCGATCTCCTCAGTGGCCTCCTGTCACATTCCTGTAGGTGATTCACTGGGCCCGGTCTAATCTTGTCCACTTCCTTACAATATACGTAGCTCCCTCGAGACCGGGGTTTCCTTGGTTTAAGACGGAATCCGAACCTAGGGCGACAAGGGAAGGGTTAGAAAGTTGCAAAGGGAGGATTTATGGACCGTTTGATAAGTCGAGTGGGGTCGGAGTCCTGGAAGCGTGAACGAAAAGGGAGACGGACTGTGTCCTTAGATTGAAGTTCAAGGTCCAATTATGGGAGAGGGATCTCTCCGGGAGTGACTAGGAGTTAGATTTTGAGGGCTCCGTGAGTGATTGGATGGGGGGATAAGGAAAAGGAGTAGGACAAAAGTGGTGGTTTTCATAGGACCTGTACAGTGCATATATAACAGAATAGTAGTCACAAACGAGGTACTCTCGTTTCTGGAGTAGACAGAAGAGTGACGTTATGGGGGCCGTGTATTATCCGTGATTCAATTTCACATGACTCTTACTTCCTTGTTTACCTATTCACTTATGTTGGGTCTCCTTTTACCGACCCACAGTCTGTACCGGGACCTCTTAGATCTTCCTTAACCCGTACCGACCGGACAAGAGATTACGAGTGAGGAGACCCTACAAAGTCTCAACTTAGAAATGAAGGGAGACAGATAGAGTAGGAGATCCACCCCCCACCTACCACCCAACCAATCCCCTGGAGGGACTTGTCGTGGGTCCCGGACTGTGGATTTCTATAGGGTAAGTCCCAGTGACTCAGGCATACCCGTTGACGTCACAGTCTAGTTTGAAGGTCGGTGAGGTTCACCCAGACGGGACTTTTATACGGGGGGATCCGTTCGGACCCCTTTGGTCCGTAAATCTCCCAGTCTAACTTCCGACGTCCCGTACCCCGGAACTCGGCGGAAAAAAAAAAGAAATTCAAAGATAACGAAAATAAAAAAAAACCGGCGTGGAATTATCACAGTCTGAAATAAAACCCCCCGAGGTTTTAGTGACGTCTACCACTAACGTCGGTACTTTAATTTTCTGCGAATGAGGAACCTTCCTTTCAATACTGGTTGGATCTGTCGTATGAGTTTTCGTCTCTGTAATGAAACGGTTGTTTACAGGTAGATCAGTTCCGATACCAAAAAGGTCATCAGTACATACCTACACTCTCAACCTGACACTTCTTTCGACTCGTGGCTTCTTAACTACGAAAACTTGACACCACAACCTCTTCTGAGAACTCTCAGGGTACTTGACGTTCCTCTAGGTTGGTCAGGTAAGATTTCCTCTAGTCAGTACCCACAAGAAACCTTTCTTACTACGATTTCGACTTTGAGGTCATGAAACCGGTGGAGTACGTTTCTCAACTGAGTAACCTTTTCTGAGACTACGACCCTCCCTAACGCCCGTCCTCCTCTTTCCCTGCTGTCTCGTACTCTACCGACCTACCGTAGTGCCTGAGCTACCTGCACTCAGACTCACTTGAGGCCCTCTACCACTACCTGTCCCTCCGGACCGTACGACGTTCAGTACCCCAGCTTTTCTCAACCTGTGTTGACTCACTGACTTGACTTGACTTGACGTCGAACGTTCTAGAATAAAGGGACTGGTCCCTGACTTGGGAACGGGGGTCGTTATTTTCATGACCCAGGATTAGTGACCTGGTGGTCCCTTAAGGGTCGGGATTCGGAGGAACTGAGGTCACCGGGGTTTTGGAGGGGTCCGACCGGTAGACTCATGGGTGTTTCCTTTGGAGAGTAAGAGACCTAGAGACAGTCGCTGTTGAGTTTTTACGGATCTACTCGTAGTGTCCCCGTTCGGAGGACATGTGTAGTCTTGTCACATGTGTATCCTCTAGAATGTGAAGAAAAGTATGAAAACAACACGGAATTTTACGTCATCAGAACGGACCTTTTAAGGTACCTGTCTCCTCGGATCGCCCGATGTCAGGTACCGTAACTTTTCTCATCCTGTGTTGACTCGTTAATTGTGTGTTAATTGTGTGTTTTACCCCTCCCACCCTTAAGAGGTCACCAGGTCGCCAACCCCGAGCCATGTAAGTGACGACACCACCAGGACCCAAGCTAGGGACCAGTCCCTTGATTGTAGGGTGTTCGACGTGTCACGTCGGTTTATTATTATTATTATTATTATTACTTATTTATTTATTTTCGCTCTCCCGTTTGCATTTTCGGGCGTCCCGGACCGTTCTGGTCGCCCGGACACTGACCTCCTCTCCACTCATTACCCCACCCACCCCGGACGTCCGTGTGGGGGTGCGGACAGGACTCCGTGAGTCTCAGTGAGACCAATTTCGTATTCGCGCCGGTTCGGTTTATGGTTTACGGTCCCACCCGGTGTCAGCCGTCTCCGGTCGAACAAACACTGGGGCCGTTTTGGACTTGAGGGGTCCAGCCAAAAGATGAGTCACTGGGCACGAAGGGTGGGGTTCAACTCCCCGGTTCATCCCCGTCCGTTGTCTTCGAAGGATTCCATTGTCCTCTGGGAGAAGGTATTCACACCCAACAACAACTCAGTGATTCAGGCTGAGAAACACTGGGGTACCTAACATCGGGCGGTCCGAGGAGACAGGAGGTGATAGAGACCTCAAACGAGTTTGAGCACAGGTAGCTCAGTCACTACGATAGATTGGTAGAGTAGGAGACGGCGGGGGAAGAGAAAAACGGAAGCTAGAAAGGGTTCTAGTCTCAGAAAGGGTCACTCGGCCACACCCATCTTCCTCCCTTTCGGACCAAAGTTACGTACGTAGGGTCGAAACCAGTAAGTCCTACATAAAATAAAACAAAATTTATATATAAATAAATAAACTGATGTCACCTTGAACCAACGTCGAACGTCCTAGAATCAAGGGACTGGTCCCTAGTTTGAGTCCGGGGGACGTAACCCTCGAGCCTCAGAATTGGTCACCAGGTGGTCCCTTCAGGGAGTTACACATAAAATCATTCACGAAGGATATACGGTCCGTGACACTCTCCCTTCTCGTTTCCTCTAGTTCGACTTGGGAGTCCTTGACAGTAGTCCGTCCCTCAGCTGTAAGTTTTATGTTTCAATACAGTGGCGGACACACGATTCTCGGGAAATTTCCCTTCCTTTTTACGGGACCACGAGTATCCTTTCAATTTAAAGTCCTGTGTCTCCTAAAACCTTCCCTCGTCTAAAGGGGTTTAGGGGTAGGAGAGGACGTGTCCCCTCAGGTCTCAAGGAGAGGTTAGAGTGGACTGTTTTTATAGTGACTCTTACAGTGGGTCCCGGGGGTCGGTGGGAGGGGGCGGAAGTGACGTTCTTTGACGGTACAGTGGGGGCCGAAGGAGACTACAGACGCGAAAATAAATACTGTGACACACGTAAAGTCTTTCTTCCTTCGTCCCTTACTCTAGTTCGGGGACAGACTATCCGGACTAATGGAGACTTCTATTTGTTGAGGGAAAGAGGGTCCCGACGTAAAGACCCCACAAACGTCGGGTAGACGAACGGAGAAACGAGAGTCCTCGGTCACCCCATTCTTGTCTCTATAGGTTCCTCCTACTTCCAGGGGGGTCGGAACGAGTACCGCCGGGGTCCCGCTCGACGGACTCACCTGCAGTCACCCCGTCCGGCACGTCTCGGACCCGTAAGAAGGTTACCTTGTCAGCCGTCGGCACCTACTCGTGTCTTGTCCGACATGCAAGACTTCCCCCGTCTTGAGGTTCTATGTAACAAATCGTGTTTTCGTCCACGTCTGGACCCGCACGTCACCCCAGGGAAAACACGTGTCTTCTCGTTCCCCTTAGTTGACACGTCGGTGGTCGAGTAGACACGAACCGATGAAGGTCTTCCCATAAATATTTAAGTCCTCATGGATGACACACGACTCGTGGTATAATGTACAATCGGTCCGAGTCCCTTAAACCGTTTCACTGGTTCTGTCGTTTCAGGGACGGGAGGACTTCGACTGTAAGACTTCCACGTCTAGGTATTCCTTTTGACTTATTTACATAGTATACGAAATAACTGTCCATTCATTCACTCACGAGACGCTTTTTCATTTAGCCCTTTCCTTCTGAGGCATCTACACTCCCTCCCTTGGTACGGACGTCATAGACCCATTTTCGTCCTCACGTCTCCGGGATCCAACCCTTACACGGGCGTTATAAATTCCTTGGTCTCACTCTGGTCATCTTTTTACTTGCTCACTCGTCACTCCTACGCCCCTACAGGATCCTCGAACCGCACCAATTGTCCTGTGTACTCTCTGACTATGGTCCTCAACGGAGACCTACCTCCTCCCCACGGATCCTTAACTCCAAGTCTCCGTCCCCCACCCTACCCTCACCCCCCGTTAAACGAAACTGGTGTAGGGGACACCTGACAAATTTCAACGTATTACTTTCAAGAAAGAAAAGAAAAAAAAAAAAAAAGGGAAAAAAAAAAAAGGTCAAACCTGTAGACCAAAACCTGTAGGGGCGCACGCGAAGACCTAAAAAAAAGAACTCTAAGTTCCTCCAGAGGAAAGGCCGTAGAAACGTGGTGTAAACGACAAAAAGTCGGAGGGTCTCTTACAATCCTTAATCGGGGACCCACCGGACTGGAGGACCAACCCGGACCCTTCGGTTCGTTTTCGGGGTCGGAAGGGTCCCACCGCCGCCGTGCCTACAGGCCTGTCATATTCTTAGGTGTAACGTCACCAATGGTGTGCACCAAGAGTCTCGTCGGGACCGGACTTGTCGGGGTGTATACCCGGGTCTCGTGTCCGGGGACCAGCTCCGCTCTAGTCTTGGGTCTCCGGACAGGTGTCGACCGCTCCGAGTGGCAGAACACACAGGGAGGATACAGGGGAGACCGAAATTGAGTTGTTTTAGTTATTATTAAGAGTAAAATTTTTATAGTTACACTACCCAGGTTGACTGACTCTTTCCGGGAGGTCCGGAGAGTCGTGGGAGTCCTCCCGGGTCGTGCCTTCCGGGTCGTGACAAACACGATTCCCATGTCTCAAGATGTTAGGGTTTCCTCCCAGGTTCGATCTCTTTCAACCCTACCTTTCCTAGGTGCCAAAACTTAGTCCGTCAAGACCCAAGTGGAAGGTTGAGACTGTGGAGTAATTCAGTGAGTTGTTTGTAAATTATCTGACCCGGGTCCTAGGTCGAGTGTACCTCGAAGGACCGTCCCGTCACAAGTAGGGAGGGAGGAGGACCGTACGGAAGACCTACCGTATTCGGTTGTTCATACGAAAGGTCCCCGAAGGTTCCGCTACGATCACCATTTCTTGGGTTGACGGTTACGTCTTCCACCTTCTCTCCACCCAAGTTAGGGACCCAGGTCTTCTAGGAGACCTCCTCACACATCGTTGGATGGGGTCATAAAGACGGACCTCTTAGGGTACCTGTCTCTTCGAACCACCCGGTGTCAGGTGTCCCAGCGTTTCTTAACTTGTGTTGACTTCGTCGAACTGTACGTGTGTGCGTGTACGAAGAGTCTGAGGGAACGTCACCTCCAAGACACACCTAGGACCAAGGTCGTTAGGTATCCATCGCAATCTTAAGTCTTGTCTCAAGTGTCCCATGTCTCTCCCAGACCGGTGACTCGACCCACGTGACATCGTCCCCCCGTCCAAGACCTTGACCTTAGATCCCCGTCTTGGAGTGAGTCTCCCACCGAAGGACGGACCCTGTCCCCTGTCTCGAGGGACCGTCGGGTCGAGACCTCGCACAGAGACTCACAGGACAGACCTTCGAGACTTCCCGTATCCGTTGAGTGATGGGACTGACCATAATTATAGGAATTTTGGGAAGACACGTTCTAAATCCCTGAGTCTTTTGTTTGTTCGTTTCCTTCTTCCTTATGTCATTCAGGGGATGTATGCTTGGAAGTCCAAAACTTGGAAGTTTCTACACTTACACACACGGTCGACAACGTGACGGCATGAAAAGTGCCAGGACACGACATTCTAATTTTCACGATCTGAAGAGACCACCAGGTCTCCAATTCTTAGACGGACGGTCACGTCCCCTGTCACCAAGTTAGGGACCAGACCCTTTTAGGGTTTACGACACCTCGTTGGTTTGGGGTTACTGTATTGATGACTAAGAGTGGTGTTTCTTCTCATCGGCGGCGAATAGCTTTGATTTCTTTCGGGTGTGTGTTATTGTTTTCGGGCCGTGTCGGTTTTTATTTATTTATTTATTAAATTTTATATAAAAAAGAAAAATTTTTTTAAATAAATTAAAATTAACCTCCTATTAACAAAAGGTTATAACACAACTAAAGACGGGATGTAGTTGTACTTAGTCGGTATCCATATGTATACAGGGGAGAAGTTGAAAGAAGGGTGGAGGGTGGGGTAGGGTGGGGAGACAAAAGAAATAAAAAACACAAACAAAAAATACATGGATAAGAAACACACTTTTCATAATCTTTGAATAATGTCATGCAACAGATGTTGGCTAACACAATCAACCCACGGATCCGATTGAAACAGCCTGAATTCTTGCACGAGAACCTTGTCATTAGAACTCGCTCACTAAGTTGGACGAAGGATTAGACATTTTACCCCTTGTCATTGTCTGGGAGGGAGGGTCCTACTGACACTCTTAATTTAATTACACGTATCTAGTCCGTCACAGACCAAGTATCACTATATTCGTAGTTGCCAAGTGCCATAAAGTGACTCGGAGGGTTCTCGGACCATTCTAACCCTGACGATGGTAAGGGTAATATGTCTACTCTTTTGATTCCGTGTCTACTCCTTTGATTCCGAGTCTCTCCATTTAGTGGTCGGGTTTCAGTAGTCACCCTTCGTTAAGTGTAAATTCGGGTAGAGATAGACTAAGACCTCGGAAGGGACATGGTAGGGTGTTCTGGGTCAACCGACGAACGAAACTGACAGTAAAAGTGATGAGTGTCCTCTGTAAGTATGGTCACTACTTTACCCCCACGTCCTAACTGTAGGGGTATGGGTTTTTATACCGACGAGTGACAGACGTGGTACCAGGCGACAAGTAATCTTGTAATGGGTCTTAGACCAAACATCCTTAGTAACAGTAACGTGGACGGTACGGTCTCGTTAGGTAAAACGATCTGTTACAACTTCTCCGTTCTTTTTGTTCTCTCTGTCGTCGTCCCCTCCCTTTCTCGGACCCTTCTGGTAGGACCACTCAGAGAGGCAGAACTTGAGACGAGGTGGTGAGACTGGAAGAGTTTATGTGGGTACTACGACGGAGCCCTGGAAACGTGACTGCCAAGGGAAATGAACCTTACGAAAAGGGGTCTGCCGGCACTGAACAACGGAGTAAAAATGTACAGACTATTTTACAATAGAAGGAACACACACGATTCAGTGAAGTCAGTACAGACTGAAAAACGTTGGGACACCCGACATCGGACGGAGACAGGAACCCTAAGAGGTCCGTTCTTATGACCTCACTCCACGGTAAGGGAAGAGGTCCCCTGGAAGGGCTGGGTCCCTAGAACGTAACGTCCCCCTAACAAATGGTAGACTCGGTGGTCTTTTCGGAAGGAAAATTTTGTTCGGGGAGAGGTTTCGAGGGTTAGGAGGAAAGGACGAATTCAAAGGAGGATCACAAATAGTAAATCTCTGGACTCTGTATGAAGGACTAAAGTATCCCTGATAGAAGACCACTCGTCCTAGTCTGTTTCTTTGTTTAGGTATATACTACCGTACAAGACGGCCACACCCTCTGTACCCAAGCTAGGGACCTGACCCTCCTAGGGTGTACGGCGTCTAGTTGATGAGGTCTCGGACTCTCGTCGTTGATGATTCGGGCGTTCGGGATGTCGGGTACGGGTTCTCTTCGGCGGCGTTGGGCTCTTCCGGCGTGTGGTGTTGATCTCTCACCGGGGTCAAGCGGTGTTGACCTCGTTTCGGGTGTGTCGTTGTCTCTGGGTTGGGTTCGTGCTTCTAGGTTGTGTCGGGTTTTACTTATTTATTCTAATACTTTTACGTATACAGTGCCGTACAACATTACGGTCGATCATGACTTCCTTCTTCTTCGTCTTCCACTGTCTCCCTCCAGTCCATTCAGGAGACAAAAATTACAAATCAATAATAAATAAATTAATTTATGTAAAATTGTAAATTAAATTATTTAATTCATAAACAAATTATAAATAAAAATGTATAATTTTTTACATAAACCGACGTAACCCAGAATTAACGCCGTACACCCTAGAAGCGAGAAGTAACGTTGTACACCAAGAAAGCAACACCGTACGCCTTAGAGAATCAAAGTCCTACGTCCTAGAACTCAACACCACACGTTTGAGAATCAACACCGTATACCCCAGATCAAGAGACTGGTCCCCAACTGGTACCCGGGGACGTAACCCTCACACTTTATCGGTGACCTGGTAGTCCCTTCATTCAGGAACCCTTCCGGGGATACTCACTTCCCTCTCTCAGTCGGTGTTCCTATAGGGACCTTTTCCGTAAAGTCCGTCCCTTATGTCGTTCACGTTTCCAGGACTCCATCTGATCTGCTCGGACCGTTTAGACTTACCGGACCGTTTAGACTTACCGGTGTGTTCCTCAGGTCTGAAGGGGGACATTCGTGACCCCTCTGGGTCCTCCCAAAAGTCACCCTGACACTAGTCCAGACCCAGTCCAAAGTCTTGTCGAGAGGGAAACTCGTCGTGCTTCACCCTCCGGAACGTCACTCTTTACTACACAGTCCAGTCCCCGTCGCTTCACCCCTCCTCCTTTGTCTACAGCCCCTCCAAGTCGCCCGTCCTACATTTGGTGGGTAGGGGGGTGGGGGTCGTAGGGTCGCGTCTCTCCTCTGGACGTTCCGACCCACGCCTCTGTTCAGACCCGGTCCACTTCCCTCACCTCGGGCAAACATGGACATTTTGTCAAACGAAACCGTCGGCGTACCTCTTTTTTAAAGTTAAATACGAGGGACGTCAAGGAAACTTCAATAAACACCTTGCCAAATGTGGTTCCGATGTTCCGGGTAGAACAAGAGTTCCGGTAGTCACAGATTCAGTTCGACCACTTCCCACACGTTACATCCACCTAGTCCGGAGAATAAGGTAGAGTACTAGGAAGAATCGAAGACGTACGGAATCAAAGAAAGAGACACTTTACCCATAGTATGTTCGGGAAAGGACAACCTCACTTTTCGGGAAAGGAGAACCCTGACTTTTAATTTACTCTACGACTACATTTTCGAAAATCATATCACAACCTTGGTGTCTTTACAGTTCGTAATAATAGCCAATAGTCCTTGCCCTCTCCACCCACACTCGACCTCCTTAGTCCTAACTGAAGGATAGTCTCCGTACTGATGACGACCCTGACCAATTATTACCGATCTCGACCAGCGTTCAAGTACGAACTTGAAGGACTTAGGAACGTTTCTAGGAACCTCCATTTACGTTAATAGTCGATGAACCATATTTAGAGGAACAGCGACGATATTACTTAACGGTGGTTGAATCCCCGAACTTTGTTGTATTTGAATAATGAAATAGGAAGACCTGTAGTCTTCAGGTTTTTACTCAGAATGTCTCCACAGACGTTCCAACCTCTGAAACTCTTCTTCGCTAAAGGGACGGAAATCGTCGAAAATCTTTAACCACTAGGACGTAGTGAGGTTGGAGACGTAGTGGTAGTGTAGACGAAGTGACTGGGAGTGGGAGGGTGGAGAGAGAATGTCCTTAGGAACACTAATGTGTTCCGATGGACCTATTAGGTTCTCCTAGAGAGGGAGAGTCGCAGGAATTGACTTAGTGTCGACTTCAGGGAAACAGTACATTTCAGTGTATAAGTGTCCAAGGTGTCTAATCCTACACCTGTAGGAGCTCCTCCAGTAATAAGACGGATAATTAAGGTAGAATACGTGTTCTTTTGTTTCCACGCTAGTAGTTGGGTTCTAGTGTGTCGGATTCTCATCTCGACCGGAACTTGGTCCAGACAGTCTGTCGTCTCGGCTGTCAGTAGTGGGAAAGTCCTATGAAGTCAGACGAACGACACAAATGATAAACTTGGACGTGAACCCACGAAGTCTGTGAGACGAAGTGGTTAATCGGTCGTTTATAATTGACTCGTGGATAAAACAAAGCCCATGACTACTATTTCGTCATTGGTTCTGTCCTCTTGTAAGGACAGACATTCTTCGACTGGCAGTAAGTCAATATAGGTAATGTTAGGTTCATTGTTTAGGGTCCGAAGGGTACACCGAGTCACCATTTCTTAGACAGACGGTCACGTTCCTCTAAGTCCTCTGGACCCAAGCTAGGGACCCAACCCTTCTAGGGGACTTCCTCCTTTACCGTTGCAGGACGTCACAAGAACGGACGTCTTAGGGTGCCTGTCTCTTCGGACCACCCGATGTTAGGTGTCCCAACGTCTCAGTCTGTACCGACTCGTGTGTACGTAATAGTGATTAATTGTTTAGGATCGTGTTTAATAGAACTTGTTGCTCTAGTAAACGATAAAGTGTCACGTTCTTTAGTCCTTCTCCTGCATCAAGACTCAAACTAAGTAATTCACGGTAACAATACCTGGGGGTCAAAGAAAGGTACAAAAAACAAAGAGTAGGAGTTGAAACAAGAGTAGAGTCTAAGGAAGTACTAGTGTTTTGCCGACAGTGACGAGGTCGATTATGTAGGTCTGTGTTATCGGTCACGTACCTCTTGTTCTTTGGAAAGGGGTTTCGGGTGACGTCGCAAATCAAGTACATAGTAACCGATATTGACCCAGGGTACGGGTACTAAATTGGTTAAAGACCGTTCCCTTTACCCTAGTCTATTAACAGACTCTGGTTAAACCTAAAAGAAGTCTCGACCCCTACCCAATGTGAAAGGATACAGTGTACCGTTCCGTACACAGAAATTTATTTTAGTCCTGAGAGTGTCGTTGTTTCCCTATTAATGAATCCGTTGGTCACCGGACCCAAGTTTAGAACCGAAACGGTGCAAGAGAGACTCGTTGAGAGACTCGGAGTTAAAAGAGTAGACATTTTACCTATTGGATCAAATATCCTAACAATCCTGTTATTTTACTGAGTTACGGATATTTCGGGTCGATGATAATGAAAGGGAAGTTGGATGAAGAGTCCCACCCCGGGTCTTGTAGTTACGAATAAGGTAACGGGACTGACGTCTACAAAAAAGATCAAAGAGGGGTTTAATTTTACTTTTCTTTTCGACGAATTCTGCTGACGTAAAGTTCTGGCGTAGGATCTTCGACCACCCCTTTCTTGGGTACACTTAGGAGAAGGGTCTTGGGTGCTATTGAACTCTCCATGAGTGATTCTAGTCCCTCGACCGATTCACAAACCGTGTGCTCTGAAGAGAGTTGGAGTAGTCGGTGGTGACTGTCCACTTCGGGTCTCTGTGTCTCATTGTACCGAGTCCAATGGTTCTCGTCTTTGTCTTTTGGTCCTAGGCTTGGGTCCAGGCTGTCCGGGACTCTAGGTCGGACGTCTGTCAGTCACACGGGGTACGTCTCAAAATTTGTGGAATAACCGGTCGCAACCCAGTGTACGGACAAGGACTTGGTAGGGTCTGTTTCACCTAACCGAGTGAGAGTGTGGTCAGTCTAGGAAGAGACCTCGACCTCCACCCAGAGTCGACAGGGACCCCAGAATGTCGACCACCTCTTCGGTGTATTTTAGTCCCAAGGAGGACGACCCATTCTTGGTCGTCATAACGGAGGTGATCAGAAAGGTCTTCACACTGTAGACATGACGGGCTACCGTCACACCACTGAAATCCACTACTTTAAAAATTGTCTAAAATCCACTTGGTAAAATTATCAATGGTCAAAAATGTCCTTAATAATGGAAAAACAAACACCGTTCACTAAGACTCAAAAGAAAACACTATCCATATATCAACGGAAAATTTTTGTTCAAATCCTTTTTTATTTATTTATTTATCTTTGTTCAAATCCCTGAAGGGACCACCAGGTCACCAATTCTCAGGTGGAACGTTACGTCCCCTGTGCCCAAGTTAGGGACCAGTCCCGTGACTCTAGGATTTACGTCTCGTTTATTCGGGGTTTTCGGTGTTGATGACTCGGTCATGGGGTGTCGATCTGTCAGGCACACGGAGATACATTCTAGAGCGTACTGAACTGTTTTTAGACTACGTTAGTTTATTTATTAAAAAATTTAGTAATAGATCCCTTAAGGGACCGTCAGGTCACCAACCCTGAGTCACGAAAGTGACAACTCCTGGGTCCAAACTAGAGACCAACCCTTTGATTCTAGGACGTTCGGTTCGTTGGTTTATTTATTCAAATATAGGGTGGTAAGACTGGAAACTCTATTAATGTGTATTCAATTTTTATTTATTTGTTTTTTGTTTCAAATTGGTTCAAAAGTATGTGAACCCACCCTCATAGTTTACCAAGTTTGTGAAACTTTTGAGATAGATGATATAGATTTGTGTGTGGGCAAATACTTGGGTTGTGAAAGATCGGGTCCATATATGGAAAACCCGAAGGGCCCACCACGTTACCATTTCTCAGACGGACTAAACCGTCCGTCTGTGTC
Organism: Capra ibex; assembly: GCA_006410555.1. Taxonomy (NCBI): domain Eukaryota; kingdom Metazoa; phylum Chordata; class Mammalia; order Artiodactyla; family Bovidae; genus Capra; species Capra ibex. The sequence goes on from SJYO01055647.1 coordinate 1,530,519, forward strand.
CTCTGTGTCCAAGGTAGAGACCCAGTTCAACCCTTCTAGGGGACCTCTTCGTTTACCGTTAGGTGAGGTCATAAGAACGGACCCTTTATGGTACCTGTCTCCTCGGACCGTCCGATGTCAGGTACCCCAGTGTTTCTCAGTCTGTGCTGACTCACTGACTCGAGCGCACGTATGTATATCTTTTCACAGACACCCAAGTATTTTTTGTGTACGTGTTTCTACAAATATGTTCCAAATAATTAATGTAGGGCCTTATTTTTGAGAGGGGTTATGGGTGGTTGGATCTTACCTATGTATTTAACACCACATAAATGGGGTACCATCCGTTGTGGTGTTAATGTGTTTTGTTATACCTACTTTGGTTTGTGTTTCTTCAGTTTTGACATTCTAAGATAACTAAATTTGAAGGTTGACTTCGTTTTAATTAGACATCAAATTTTCGGTCCTGCCCCATCACCAGCGGGAACCCTGACTTTTCTTCAGACCCGTCGCCCTCAGTACACCCCCAAATCCTTCCACCAAAAGGAACTTTATTCACGGTCAAATGTGGTTATACAAGTAAAATACTTTTAAGAAATCCGACATGTAAATTCTGGGCACTGATACCCTGAAAGGACCACCAGGTCACCAATTCTGAGCGTGAAGGATACGTCCATCTAGGGTCCAGTCCCTTAATCCCCCCCCCTCCTTCACTTTGTTTTCTTTGTTTGCTTTTTGGGGTACGGAAAAGACATACAGGTTGTATGAAACTATTTTTCAAAATCTTTCCATTTCGTGAAATTTCTTTTTATAACCGATCTGTTATCTCAGTCACCATGTGACCGAATACTTATACACTTCTGAAAGTCCTTACTGACTTCAGAATCTTCGACAGAATAAGACAGCAATGACAGTACGGATAAAAACCACCAACCTCAGCTTACTTGTCGTTTGTGGACAACAACTATTACGTCTGATTCTTTTCTCCGAATCCTCTTGTCTGCCACGTATCTCACACGATAAACGAATCTCTAATAAAGTAAATCGCAAGTTACCTTCATTTCGACAGAAGTGAACGACCCTACTGGAGAACTGTAGGGAAAAGAAACCTTATCGGAACCCTTCTGGGTTGGGTCAGAGTCGTTTGTCCTCCGCTCGGATGATAGGGACGTGCCAGACGAGGGTCCTGTCCGTAACGATTAGCTAGGAGCTCGGGATCAGGTAACTAAGGTCCATTTCGGAAATTAAGGAACCTTGTGTTACAGTTTCCCTCAACGAACGTTTGTTAACGTCGACCGTGAACTTACTGTAAATGAACCGTAAGGTCTAGATTTCGAGACGGGACAGAATTAGTCCTTCTGTAATTCAGTGTCCAGGGTGGAGACTGGTGTCGTGTGGGTCCTCTGAGTGGTTCGGGTCGTCTCGCACGTCTCCTCCTCTCCAACTGTCGAAGACGGACTCTGACATCGGTGTGACACACAAAGGACCTGTGGCAGACAGTCGAGAGTCAGGACGAACGGGTCGGACGTCGACGGACAAACATTGGGGTGGAGGCGGAGAGGACGCGTCGGAAGTGAAGATCTGTCTTCCTGGAGCGTACATAAGTGGACGTACTGGGTTTATGTTTGTCTAGGGGGGTTTAGTGGTAGATCAAAAGTACTCGGTCTCACGATAGTCAATCAATCGAGAATAAAAGACATAATTACTTCCGTACCTCGTGTCCCTCTATTATCGTCTAAGTAAAACTGGAACCCTACTGTCAATCCTGAAAGGACGGTACGTGTTATAAACGTCTTAATTAGTATTAAACTAATCCGACACAAAAACGAACTGTCCGTAGGTAAAGAAGAGAAGGGTTATTATCGTAGAGGAAATCCCTTTGAAAGAAAGGGACGATGATTTATTTTATTAGAGATTACACTAAACCTATCTCCTGCACCGGCTTGAACCCGTCTGAGTACCACTAACAAAGTCCTTACCCATATTCTTAACTAACCCGGTTAGTCTCGACCGGGTCATTGACCTCGAAAGTCCGTTCTTCGTAAAGGGACGACGAGTCCAACGGTTCCACTATTCTCCATTGACATGTCGATAACCGTGTTAGAAAAGAGGTGAACTTCTCGAGGTTGGAATTTTACTTTGGTTATGTTTCCTTTCGTTTGGGTTGTATACTGTCCTATGTCTCAGAGTTAAATTCGTGGACCTAGGTCGGTATGGACTTTCATAAAGACGAATTCCGATAAACTTAACCTAAAGAAAAGGAACGTCAGTTTTGTGAGAACTGATCATGTCCAAATTCATTTATTTATTTATAAGTTTATTCAGACTCATCGAATATTTATCTGTTTGTTGGTAATTCCCTTTACAGGATTTTTGTACACCCTTTCCTTATCGTAACAGTCTGTTTCGTCTACGTCTTCTTTGTTCCGTCCGTTAGTTCCCGAACTGTGGATAAGGGTGACATTTCTATTACTTCGGCGATAAGTTGTCTGGGAAAGCCTCCCACCCCAGGATTCCCCGGTAGACAGGAAGGTCCCACCAGAGGGGTACTTTTGTCCTTTGACTATAGTCAGTTGTGTTCCATCGAATCACTTGGACACAATCGAAGAGCACTAATAGTATAAAAGAAGATTTATCAGTGCTCGGTAGACACATTTCGAGACAAGGTCTTAAGACGATTCTTGAGACCGACAGTCTGTATGGGGTAGACCCCTAAGGTCTGAGGTACAATAAAAGGGGAAAATCTTTTAGGTCCAGAAACGGGTAGAAGTCCGAGAAGAGAACACAGAAAAAAAAAAAAAAATGACAGAGGGTCGGTTGGTGCTTAAGTTGAGAGAGACATCTTGAACAGAAAGAGGGCACCATAAACTTTCTTGTAAACAGGAGGCACCACTTCCGTCTCGACGTTGTCCCTACGCACTAAGTCACAAGAATGACGACGGACTTGTGTGCTGGGGGAGCGGGGTGTCTTCCCTAGGTAGAAAATTGTAGAGTCATAAAGGGGAGTTAAAGACTGTAAGAAGTAGAACGTTTTAAGTGGACTTATGGAACAATGAACAATTTTCATTGTGTATGTATACTATTTTGTTCAAAGTTGTCCAGGTTTCTAGAGGAGGGGACCTGAAGACCGGGGGACTGAAGGGGAGGGGATCCTGTCGGTGTCAGTAGACGAAAAGGAAGGTCTCTATAATACATGTAAAGGTTTCTATATACAAACACACATACATACTTAAACATATGTAGGAGAAGGACTGGAGTAAACATACACACCATTTCATAAGTATTGTATTTAAATAGTGGGTACTGTAAAGCGTATAAGTCAATAGTGGCGATAGATCAAGATCCGGTTAAAGTAGAGAGGTTTGTTTTGGCCACGGGCACTTCGTCAGTGAGAGGTAAAGAGGGGAGGGGGTCAGGGACCATTGGTGGTTAGACGAAGGATAGAGACACACGACATGACGTAACGAAGTCACCACGGGTTGAGAAACGTTGAGGTGCCTGACATCGGGTGGTCCGAGGAGACAGACACCCTAAAGGGTCCGTTCTTATGACCTCACCCAACGGTACGAAAGGGGGTCCCCTAGAAGGGGTGAGGCTCTATCTAAATGGATAAGACCTATAAAGGATAGTCCTACACCGGAAAATACTGACCGAAGAGAAAAAAATACTGACCGAAGAAAGTTAATCGTACCATAAAAACGCCAAGTAGGTACGACATCGGAACGGTCATGAAGTAAGGAAAAATACCGACTTTTTATAAGGTGGACATGCCTATTTTGGTGTTAAACAACCGGGAAAGTAGATAGCTACCTGTAAACCCTACAAAAGAGAAAACCGGGAACACTTGTCATGACGACACTTGTAAGTACAATATACCTAAATAAACTTAGGGACCAAACCCAAGAAAGACCTGTACGTGGGTCTTGACCTTTACGACTCAGTATCTCAGTAAGACACAAATTGTAAAGTTTGACGGTATGATAAAAAGTGTCACCGACGTGGTAAAATGTAAGAGTGACCGTTACGTACTCCCAAGGTGAAGGAGGTGTCGGAGTGGCTGTAAAGAAAAGACAAAGAAAAAAAAGAAACGTCATGAGTAGGACTACCTACACTTCACCACAGAGTAACACCAAAATTACATGTAAAGGAACTACTCGTTAGTATGAGAGGAAAAAAAAAAAAAATTGTGTTTGTATCTGAAGATATGTGTGGTAAAACGAAGAACTTATAAGTGACTTACGAGATATTAACCTCGAATAAGACATAGTCAAAGTGTAGTGGAGGTACGAGAAGGGTCTCGACACATCATTGGGTATGACAGGTCTATTTAGGACGGACGGACTAGTCGGTCAGGGGATGTCTTTCCGGATTCTTACATAGTCAGAAAGGTAAGGTACATTACAACATTGTTTGTGGACGGGTCACGTGCAGAAACACTTGTAAGGAGACTAAAAGAAAAAACATTACAAATAAAAGAAATAAATAAATAAGTTGAGGTGGTCCAGAATCAACGTCGTACGTCCTAGAAAATCGACACCATACACCCTAGATCAAGGGACTGGTCCCTAACTTGTGGTCCGGGGACGAAACCCTCACATCTCAGAATCGGCGGCCTGGTGGTCCCTTCAGGGACGGAGACTAAAAGAATTAAAAGAAGGGACTTCAGTTCCCGTCGAGGGAGCGACAATTAAAGACAGAGGTTCTCCGGAAGTAGAACCAGAGGGTGTTAGCTGTTACTCCTTTGGTTGTTTTTACTTACGATAAAGACTTGGAGTGAGATAAGGTCCGTGAATGTAAAGGTAGGTAATGAGGTAACTGAAAGGGTGACTAAGAAACTGTACTGAAAAAGGGGTGGGTAAACAGTCCACCCTTTATCTACACGACCCGAAGGGTCCACCGTGTCGACCATTTCTTGAGTGGACGGTTACGTCCTCTACGTTCTCTGCACCCAAGCTAGGGACCCAGTCCTTCTAGGGGACCTCTTCCTTTACCGTTGGGTGAGGTCATAAGAACGGACCTCTGAGGGTACCTCTCTCCTCCGACCGTCCGATGTCAGGTGACCCAGCGTCTCAGTCTGTACTGCCTCGTGCGACCCAGTGACCAGGATAGAAAGTGTCCCAGTCACCTCCATTGCCTCAGGTCTAGGACTAGACAGACTGAGGGTCCGGTAGGGGTAGTAGAGGTCCGTCGAGAGAACGAACCCTGTAGACCTTATCCCACTGGTTAGTACGGTCAAACGGGCCCTGTCTCCCCGAAGGGTCCTGCACCCTCGAAAGCACGATTTTGGGTCTTTCAGGGTCTGTTTGGTGACACCAGACCTTTCAGCAGGTCGAACACAACCCCTGTGTATCGGTACTCAGTAGATACGGAGAGCAGGAAGGAGACAACCGAACCCCGGGTTCTCAGTATTGGGTCCCGGAAACCACCCTGAACTTGGGTGTTGGAATTCAGGAGTAAAGGGAGGGAGAGGCGGAGTGTGTGTGTGAGTCCGGAGCCGTCGGAGAGGGTGTGCAAAGGGGAAAGTGTGTCAAGGTCACTCTGTACTCCCGGTGTTGGGTGATGTTCCGTTCGGTTTTCGGACAGGTAGTTCCCTCTCTTTCGTTTAAGGACCAGAGTGACGGTTCCACTGACTCAGTTCCTTTCACCTCTGTTTGGGTCGTAGGACAGAGGAACCCAGAGACACAAAAGGTGTCAAAGGAACTCAAGGATAGTGTGTAGAACCCGACTTTCCTCCGAAAGCCCCGGCCCCTCAAATTTCTGTGGACAGACTCGTAACCACGGGGTGGGTTTCACGGTTCATTTATTGTCCAAGCACCGTGTCGACCGGCCGCTACCGAACCACTGTGGGTATTAGTAAGTCTTGGCAAGTGAGTCTCCTTTGGGCCCCGGGCCGAACCGGAGAGGAGTGTGAGGACTAGACGGCCGGGGTATTAATCGAATAATGGTCGGTGGAGTACAATTATTGGAGAGGAAAATACTGACGTTCTCCTTAATTTCTCTTGATTATCTGGCTCCGGTCATTAGGTAAACATTGGAACGTAAAAAAAAGGACCACGACCGACTTCTCTCTTCAGTTCCCTTGAAGGTGGGGGTGGAGGAGCTCTAAGGACACGAAAGACCTGTCGAAAAACATTACGTCCCACCACTCGTTACAGCTGTCCTGAAGGGGAAAGTCACCCACGTAGAGTTCAAGTCAACCGGGGGTGGGAAGGCCCGACCTACTTAGGTTCCCGTGACTCACCCCGTTTCCTTCGGGGTCCATCAGGGGGTTTCCTACTGTTCCTACCCCTCTTCCACGAGCCATAGGGGAACCGGGCCGGTATCTCCGGTCGTCTCCAGTTCACACCAGGTAGACCGCCAAACTACTACGACAACAAACGAGTGGGTTATCGGCAAGAGGGACCTAAACGACAAAATAAAGGGGGAAACCGGAGGACAGTGGAGAGGAATCCCTATTCTCTGACAAAATAATAAATAAATAAATAAAAATCGACGTGACCGAGAAGTCACAACGTTGTGTCTGAGATCAACGCCACTCGTCTCTGACTAAAACAACCTCACGTACCCGAAGAGTAACGACACCGAAGAGAACAACGCCTCGTGTCCGAGATCCGTACGTCCGAAGTTATCGACGTCCCGAAGCAACGGGGCACCGTAGACTTTAGGAAGACCTGGTCCCTAGCTTGGACACAGGGGACGTAACCGTCTGTCTAAGGATTAGTGACCTGGAGGTCCCTTCAGAGTCTGAACGAGAGCTACTCTCTCCGACGGAGGGGTCATCTCCGGCTTGTAAGGTCGAGGAAGGACGGGACCATGTCTCTTGGGACAATCACAGGACAGGACTAGGGGTCCTCCGGAAAGTGTTTTAGACACGGAAGAAAAGGTCCAAGACACTTGAACTGGAGACTACCGGGTGTGGACCCTGGAAGGAGACTTCCGACTGAATCACGATGGCCTCGGACGAGCGGAGGATCAGACCTCGTTTGTTGAGGACCGTGACAGCAGACGGACATGACCGACCCCGTTCCCTGCTTTCAGGTCGAGAGACGGAGGTCCGCCCCATTTGAGACGACGAGGACCACGAGACTCTACGGACCAAACCTCGGTAAGGAATTAGATTCGTAGTCCTAAGGGACCTCCCGAACACTTTTGGGAGGTACACCTCTAACGACCCGGGGTGGGGGTCTACACACTAAGTCACCCATACCTGACCCCGGCTCTTCGCGTAAAGACAATTCAAGGGGATCTCGACTACGACCTCCGACTCCTGGTGTGAAACCCTTGGTGATCAGACAGTATAGTTTTAATCGGAGTACCCAAAGTCGGACCGATCTATAATCTCAGTAGTAAAATCTTGACATCTACGGACCCTGAAGGACCACCAGGTCACCAATTCTTAGGTGGAAGGTTATGTCTCCTGTGTCCAAGTTAGGGACCCACCCCTTGATTTTAGGGTGTACGACACCCCGTTGATTCGAGAACACGGAGTTGATACCTCGGACCACGAAACCTCGGGTAGTCCGTGTTGATCTCTCTTCGGGTTCGTGACGTTGCCTTTCTAGGGCTCACAGTGTTGATTCTGGGGTGCACGCATGCACGATTCATCGAAGTCAACACAGACTGAGGCACGTTGGGACACCTGACATCGGGAGGTCCGAGGAGACAGGCACCCTAAGTGATACGTTCTTATTACCTCACCCGACGGTACGGGAGGAGGTCCCCGAGAAGGGTTGGGTCTACAACTTGGACGTAGAGAATGACAGAGGACGTAATCGTCCACCCAAGAAATGGTGATCGTGGTTGACCCTTCGGGGATTCTGGTGGTAGGGAGGGTTCGTCTGTTTATTTATTTATTTATAGAAAAAAAAAAAAAAAAATTCCTTTCTTGACGTCTACGGACAAGGAGTAGTGGGTCTTAAAACCAAGACAACTAAATAACCGTCTTGGGTCCCTGTAGGTACATCCATTTCTGTAAGGGGGTCCTCTAAGTTTTATTTAGTGGTCCACTCTAGGTGTCGGAGACGGACTTTGGTGGAGTTTAATGCTACACACCCTAAGAATACAGTATAGGGGCTCTGTAAATAAGTCTCTCTTGCGGTTCTTTAAATTAGGCTAGAGCGGTAATATTTCAAACGTAAGTATCCACAACCTACAGTGATATTTGTTTGGAAAATTTCCAGTGAAATTTTTCATTATATCCTTCGTAAGGAACGACCTCGAGTAGTTATTATATGTGGTGTTTCGTTTACTTTGTTCGTCACAGGATTAAATACGTTTTCCCATAAACACCGGACCCTATCGTAAAGGTCACCGACGTAGTGTACGTCTAAGTTTTTTACGGCACAGACTTTTCAAGATCTGGATACCCCTCGTCTACCCGAACCGGTTTGAGATAAACTACTAAGTTTTGTGTCACAGTTCCCATGTGCACCTCCCGAGTTTCTTGTAATAAAGTACTTACATTCGGGCCTTGTTTTTCTGTATAAAGAATTACATAATATAATCAATAAATTGTACACTGGAATTTATTTACATCAATCCGTACCAATAATGAGATAATGATTATATTTGCACGTTTATTTGTAAACTGATAAATTAAACATGGGGTTTTGAAAATATGAATCGTTTTCGTAACCCTCTCTTTGGGAGGGTAACATATTTTCCCTCAGTGGAATGTAGCAAACCTCTACGTATATATATATATATATATATATATATATATATATATATATATACATAAAAAGAAAAAAAGGTCGTATTCCCATTTGTTCTGTCTACTCCAGTCCAGAGACGGAGATCCTTTGACTGATCTCCCTTTTTCTGTCGTTTGTTTGTTTATGTTATAGGACTACTCATGGTACTACTTTTGATTTCATCCCTAAAGGGACCACTAGGTACCCAATTACGAAGTGGAAGGTAATGTCTCCCACGTCCAAGCTAGGGACTAGTCTCTCGAACGTCGGTTTTTTGGATTGGTGTTTTGTTCGTTATAACAATTGTTTAAGTTATTACTGAAATTTTTACCAGGTGTAGGTTTTTTTTTTTTAGAACTTCTTTTTTCGTCTTCATCATGTCTTCCTTTCCTCACGACCCCTCTCGACGACGAGGTAAACTTGTCTCTACCTCTATTTCTCTCCTTGACTCAGAGCACTTATGGAATCCCTTCTCTTATGGACCATAACCTTTGACATTCACGTTTCCGGGATTCCGTCCATGTGTGAACGTGTCAGTCCCTTATCGACCCTTCGTCACCCTCCGCCCCCCGTCACGTCTAGAACGTCCCGGACTTCTCCCCACATAGAATGAGTCAGACTACCTAGTCCTCACGGACCAAGGACGCCGCGTCTCGTCTTCCATTGGAGAGTAGTAAGATCTAGACCCTGGAGACAGGTGTTGACCTGGGTCGTAAAAGTCCCGGAGACCCTACTTTCACAAGTACAAAGAACGAAGAGGTAAATGGAGGATGAAAAGAGGAAGAGGAGGTTTGTGAGTTCCCGTCCCTCCATGGTGTTGTTTAGGGTCTCCAATTCGTACCCGACACGGTAGGGTGGAGGCTGACATGTTTCGTTGAGTCAACACCCTTGTCAGTCGTGGAGAACCTACGTTCCGTGACTGGAGTCGACCGCGGTGTGTGTCGGTCCGTGGGGTGTTGTGGACGAAGACTCCGACGTCGATCCTCGGGCGTGTTAGTGGGAAACAAAAAAATACCGGAACCTCTCAAACGAAACGAAAGGACGGTCCGGAAACAGTAGGGAACCCCTCAGTTCTTCTGTCTTGACTACCATTGTTGAACCATCGGATTCTTTTATTCGTCCTCTGTCTCTTTGGGGTTTAGAGGCCTTGGGTCGTTACGGCCAAGGGTAGGGACAGACGGTTGAGTCTCCACGTGCTTAGGTCCGTGTGAAGGACCTGAAAAGTGTGGAAGGTACACAGGATGACACACGAGGTCGGTGCCCCCCGACTACCCCTGTCCCGGTCGAAGGACTCACTCGTCGACATGTCGGTGCGTCCCTCGGTGTGAGTCTTCCCAGGGTTCGAACCAAATTATGAGACATCAGTGGTGGAACTTTAAGAGTTCGTAAAAACTTGTTCCTTAGGACACAAAAGTAAAACGTGGTCCTGAGTCGTTTACTACACCGACCAGACCTGGTCCTGGGGTAAACTCTACATGGATGTCCCAGGGACCGTCAGTCACCCCTAGACTCTACATCGGAGTAGAGTTCCAAAGTTTACGACACCGGACACCTAGGGGCGTCACTGAAAAGTTGGGGTCACAACATACCTTCTTAGATGTATCTACAGTCTCGACGAGATCCGTCTGTAGACACTCCGCTACAGACCAAAACTAAGTTTTGACTCTCAGTGAGTAACTGAACGGTGTGTTCGTTTGAACCTTCGGGAGGACTATATTTGGAGGTGGGTACATTTGGACGGTAGGTGCAGAGGACGACCTTTAGTCCTCGGGGACCAAGTCCTCGACACTTGGGTTTTCTCCCCTTTCCGGACGCCAGGTCGTTTCGGACGTAGAAGGTATCACGTTCCTGAAGGGGTGGGACGAGAGAGGAGAGGACTGACCCCAGTCTCCGGTAGCAAACGGACCATGGCCCCTAGGTCCTCCCGTAGGACGGACGAAACCGGTGATCTGGATTTTAGGGTAGTCTTGGTCAGGAAAAAGGGACCCACTTTACGGAAAGGGGACCGAGTTTATGGAACTCGACAAAACGTAAAGAGTAACGTTAAAAATGTTCCTAAATAAATGTTCCAACAGAGGAGAGGTTCGGTCTCGAAACCTCCCTTTTCAGGTACGGGATTAGTAAGTAAGAAGTTCTTTGGACAGGGTCTCGTGGGGGTCACCACTCTACAAGTGTCCATGCTCCCGAGATCTTGTCAGAAACCTAGGTCTTGTGATCCGCTTCCCGGAGGGGACGAACCCCCGGCGTATCATCGACTACTTACTTACTTACGTGATCAATTTTAATGCTGTATAGTCCGAAGGGACCACCGAGTTACCATTTCTTAGGTGGACGGTTACGTCCTGTGTGCCAGCTAGGGACTAGACCCTTTTAAGGTGTACGACACCCGGTGATGTCGGGCACACAGTCATGATGACTCGGATACGAGGTCTCGGGTCCTCGACGTTGGTGACTTCAGTCCGTGGGACCTCGGACGCGAGGCGCTGTTCTCTTCAGTGACGTTATTCTTTGGACGCGGGGGAGGTCAATCTCTCATTGGGAACGAGTGGTGTTGATCCCTTTCGGGAGTGTCGTTACTTCTGGGTCGTGTTTTATTTATTTATTCTAACAAAAATTTTTAACACCGTACAAACATACAGTGGATAGTCCAAGGTCCCTGACAAAAGTAGTTAAACATACATAAAAGAGTAAATTGACAGTATTGTCGGGACGTAAAACACGATAAGAACGGGGGTAAAATGTCTCCTCCTCTGACTCCGTGAGTCTTCTCTGAGAAGGTAAATGTCCCGAATGTTATATGTATGTGTATGTGAACACGTGTGTACATGCACGTGGAGACGTTCGGTCTTTGATCAGTTAAGCGTCCGTCCGTCCCAAGTCTCGGTTTAATCGTTTTATATAACTCTACCATAAATAAAAGAAAGATTAAGAGCTCAAGATTACTGACAAATAAGAGTATTTGTAGATTACACACATGAGTCGGATGGTCGGTCTCACGTCGTGGTTCACCGAGCTTACAAACAAGAGACCACCCCATAGTACGGGGAGGGACGAAAAACATATTTTGTTCTGAGGAGTCCCGGACGTATAGAATGATCGTAGAGTGTCGACCCTGTACGTTAGGAGACATCATAGTCTCCGGAACGGTCCGGTCGTCTTCGTCCGACCTCCCCTCACTCCCAAGGGACGTTTCTACCGGTGGTCGTTGAGTAGGGAAGGGACGTCCACGGACTTCGAGGAGGGTGGTCCTCCGTCTCAGAGGACTTTTACCCACCCGAGACACTTACGAAACTGATTATCTTTCGTCGTCTTCACTAAGGTGAGGTTCAGACCTCTCTGGACGACTAAAGACGAAAGGGAGAGAACCCTGGGTCGACACCGGTACCATTTCTTTAAGTCCGGTACAAGGTCTTCTTGTTCTCTAGTGCACCTGTCTCACTTCGGACTCCTTTACCCTCTGATGTTTACCTTTCTCCCTGGGACGGTCGAGGTCGGGAAGGTCGGTCACCGTCTGTAATGCCCAGTTTGGTGCACCTAATGAGTCGAGGTCTGTCATAGGGTCGGGAGTGTTTTACTCCGTCTGGTACGTCGATTCAGGACTTCCAGTCGGAACGGTCGTCGGGCAGGGGTGCGTGAGGGAGAAGAGGCACGGGACCCTCGGACAGACGAACAGAAGGGTTGTCCACAATTTTATTGCTGGAAACCCGATTTTTCCTTTGGTACACGTCCCCACTATTCTCTCAGATCAACGGACTTGGCCTTTCTCTCTCCCTCCTCCTTTTCTCTTCGCTCCGTCGGACCCCTCCACCCCTTAACCGTTTAAAGTCCCTCCCGACAGTTACTTGACCCCCCGTGTCTTGAAGGAAGGAGAAGGGGAGTCTTAAGTCGGAACAGAAAAAAAGTCCTTGTTCTAAACGTCCTTTTGGTCCCAGACTCTGACTATCTATCGGGAAAGAGGACAGAGTCCCCAAAACGTCAATGTTAAGGGAGACGGGCCTTACATTAGGGGGGTGGGAGTGGGAATAAACCTTTATCCTAGTGACATCTACTTTAATCAATTCAATCCTACTCAGTCTAGTCTCATTCTACTCGGAATTTAGGTTGTACTGACCATAGGAATATTCTCTCTTCTCCGAGATTACTTCTGTCTCCGTGGCCCCCTTTGTTACACTGCTACCTCCGACTGCAATCTTCCCACGTCGACGTTGGGTTCCTTGACGTTTCTAGCGACCGTTGGAGGTCCCTTCCTCGATCTTCTCCTCTCCCCAGCCCCGGCCCCCACCCCGCTCCCTCTCGACAGGAAGTAATCTTAGACGCATCCCTGACCCTGAAGCGACTACCAGGTCACCGATTTTGAGACGTGAGGGTTACGTCCTCGGGTCCAAGATAGGGACCAGTCTTTTGATCCAGGATGTACGACGTCGACTCTAACGTACGGCATTGATTTCTAGGGCGTACGATGTAGTCTCTAGCTTCCAAGAAGAACGGGGTTGATTCTGGACCACGTCGGTTTATTTATTTATACCCTTTTTTTTCTTAGACGTGTGCCTGTACTGGGACGACTGTGAAATTAAAGTGTGAAGATCCGGGATCTTGACACTCTCTTGCGCTAAGACAATTCGGTGGGTCAAACACCAGGCATGAACAATGTCTCCGGGATTCTTTGATTATATGAGGTCGACACGGAACGGGATCATGGGGTCCTAAGGTCGTTCACGTCAACTGAGACGGGACTTTTACGTGGGTGTAACCGGGGAAGAGGGGTAGTAGTAGATCAGAACGGACCTGATAACGTTATCGGAGGAGGGGTCAGAGGGGTGTCAATGAGACGTGGAAGAGGGGATTTCGTTGGTCTCCCCAGAAAATTTGGGACATAGTCTAGACGGTGGTAAGGAATTTCCAAGGGTTAGGGTTCTGAAGGGACCTCCAGATCACCAATCCTGAGCGACGAAGATGACGTCCCCCGTACTCAAGGTGTGGACTGACCCCTTACTTCTACAGCTCCACACCGGTTTTTTTCCTTTTTTCTAAAACTTTTTTCAAGAGGTGGAACGAGTGTTATGTTAGGGTCAAGGAGAGGTACCGACGTAGTCCTGGGGTCCTAGACCGGAGAAGTCAGGGGTACTAGAAGAGAGGGAGGTGGGTGAAACTAGGTCGAGTAACAGGAAGAGTGGCAAGGAGTTTGTGTGGTCTTTACCGGGGTGGAGTCACGGAAACGTGTAAGATAAGGGAGACGGACTTAGGGAGAAGGGGTGTGTAAGGGCACTGAGACCGAGAGACAACAAATGCAGAATGAGTTTACAGTAGAAGGAGAATCTCCGAAAGGGACTGGTGGGAGTTATTTTGGCGATTCGGGGAGGGGAGGGGGGGGTGGGGGCGGGGACGGGGTAGACGGAGGTGGGCGAGACCCTTCGTCTAGAAGTGGGTTAGACCCTTCGTCTAGAGAAGGACACTACAGTGTCGGGATGAGAAGGACGTCCGTGAGAAACTCCGGTGGCAAGACAAAGACCCTGGACTAGGACGTCTCTCCGACCGTACTCCGTGCATTCGAACCTGTCTGTTTTTGCACGAGTCGGGTCCGACGACTGTCGTCGCTTTCGGACTTTTGTTCCAACCACAGTTAGGTGTCCCCTGGACCATATAGTCAATACTCTACCGGTCTGCTACTGTGTGGTACGCCGACAATACTTCCGACTCCGACGGGGTCTCGGTCCCGTGTCTCGTCGGAGGATCTAGACGTAAGTGCGTAGTGAAGACAAAACATAAAAAACTGACACCCTACTACATGTGCATTATTTCCCGTAGTCCACCCAATCGGAAACCACCTGTCGAGTTCCCTAAAAAATATTTCTCTAGGAATTTTTTTCTTTATGTGATAAAAACCGAAGGGACCACCAGGACACCAATTCTTAGACGGACGGTTACGTCCCCTGTACCCGAACTAGGGGTTCAGTCTCTTCTGAGGTGAACGCCCTGTCGATTCGGGCACGCGGCGTTGATGACTTCGGGTTTGGGGGATCTCGGGTATAAGTCGTTGTTCTCTTCGAGGGTTTTACGCTGATTTCTCATCTGGGGCGAGCAGCGTTGATCTCTTTCGGGTGCACGCCGTTGTTTCTGGTCCACGTCAGTTTTTATTTATTTATTAAAATTTTGTAAAAACTATTTATGATATATCTTACTAAAATCCAAATGTCTCTTCGACGTTTCTATCGTGTCTGAAGGGTTTATAGGGTGTGGGTCACAAGGGGGTTAGGGTAAGAGAAAAAAAAAAAAAAAGTGATGCATCAAATAAATAAATAAATACCGAGACGACTCAGAAGCGACGACGAACCCGAAAGGGATGAAAACCGCTCGTCCCAGATGAAAGATCAACGTCACGAGTTCGAAGAGTAACGTCACCAAAGAGAACAACGGCTCGTGTCCGAACTGTCACGTCCGAGACATCAACACCGATTGCACGCGAATAACGAGGCTCCGTACACCCTAGAAGGACCTAGTCCCTAGTTTGGACACAGAGGACGGAACCGTCCGTCTAAGAAATGGTGACTCGGTGGTCCCTTGGTGGGAGAGGTCGCGGTAAGAATTGTAGAAGGTAGGTATGTCGCGTAAAGGGTGTCACTTCTTTAGATAGTCAAGTCAAGTTAAGTCAAGTCAGTGAGTCAGCACAGGCTGAGAAACGTTGGGGTACTTAGCGTCGTGGGGTCCGGAGGGACAAGTAGTGGTTGAGGGCCTCAAGTGAGTCTCAGCACAGGTAACTCAGTCACTACGGTAGGTCGGTAGAGTAGGAGCCAGCAGGGGAAGAGGAGAACGGGGGTTAGGGAGTGTCGTAGTCTCAGAAAAGGTTACTCAGTTGAGAAACGTACTCCACCGGTTTCATGACCTCAAAGTCGAAATCGTAGTAAGGAAGGTTTCTTTAGGGTCCCAACTAGAGGAAGTGTAGATATAACTATGTAATAATAATTGATTTCAGGCAGGAAACAAGTCCAAGACAGTGACAAAGGATTACCGGGAAAAGAGAGGTCCCAGGGCAAGTCGTGTCGTACAACGTAAATTAGGAGTGAAGAGGAATCTCGGGAAGAGCTGACACTACCTAAGGGTCCGACAGGAACACAAACTACTCGACCCACCAAACGTCTTTGGAGTCAGTCCCTAAAACGTGCTACGAGGAGGTGACCCTAACCAGACTACAAAAAGAGTCCGAAGGCGACCCCTTTAACTCTTTTAAAAATTCGAGACAACAAGTTCCGTCTTTTGATCCACCCATTTCTTCTCGTTCCCTCCGGGGAGGGTGACCAGGTAATCCTCATTAAAGTGCAAAAATAAACACATAAAGAGACACACGTAGGAAACCAGTGGAGACCTTCCTGTATGTCTTGAACCAGGGACGTCTCTGAAGTCCCCGTCTCTTCACCTATGGGGGTTTAATCTACCCTGTCTCTATAGGAAATGTGACACAGTAAACTTTTTTTCCATTAGCATACATATACACTAACTTTTTTGGGTCTCTCTATTCACCTTGTTTTCTCTTGTGGGAGGGACCCGGAGGTGGAGAAGAGTCGTTGGGACTCTTCGAACCGTCTTCAGGTCCTCCTTCCACTCTACCTCTTTCTCCAACAAGTTCGCCGACCGACCCCGAAGTTTCCTGAAGTTTCCTTGACGGGACGGGTTTTTCCGCGGGGACTCCGGTCCCAGTAAGTGGAGACCCCTCCCTTTCTTTACAGTCGGGGCCCCCGGTAGAGTCTTGTAGAGGTCCCTCGTCTCACACAGACGGTCAAGTGGACTCGTTCGTCGAAGAGGAAGACTCGGAGTCGGACAAGTTCCCGAGGACTAGAGATTCCGACCACCCTCCCACCTACATTCGTACTTGTAGTTCTCGAACTGAGTGTCGACTTGAATCCTAGGCTCAAGAAGTGTGACTTTTATTTCAGTTCCAGGGGAGGGAAACGACTGTTTCTAGGCATATCAGTTTCGACACCAAAAAGGTCATCAGTACATACTTACACTCTGAACTTGGTATTTCTTCCGACTCTCAGCGTCTTAACTACGAAAGCTTAACACTACGACCTCTTCTGAGAACTCTCTGGAAACCTGTCGTTCCTCTTGTTTAGTAAGCTAGGATTTCTTTTAGTTGGGACTGATAAGTGACCTTCCTGACTACGATTTCGACTCGGAGGTTATGAAACCGGTGGACTACGTTTCTTGACTGAGTAATCTTTTCTGGGACAACGACCCTTTCTAACTCCCGTCCTTCTCTTCCCCTACTACCTCCTACTCGACCAACCTACCGTAGTGACTAAGCTACCTGTACTCAAACTCGTTCGAGACCCTAAACCACTTCTTCCCCCTTCGGACCGTACGACGTCAAGTACCTCAGTGTTTCTCAACCTGTACTGACTCGTTGACCTGTCGTTGTTGGGGAGGGTCACCGGGTGTCCCAGGACAGACTCAGCGGGAACGGGTCGACACTCTGGGGTAGACGAAGGAGGAGGAGGTCACCGTTCTCACTCTTCCGACCCTCCACACCAGTACCGTCCTCACCCCACGTCTGGGACGTCTTGATCCCGTAACTCTTCTGAACCCTAAAGTGAGTTTCACTCTTCCCTGGGTGACTCTGAACCCTCGTGTCCTCACGGTCCTGGTCCGAGGGAGACCGACGACCTTCCTCTGGACCTCCCGGTCCACCGACGGGTCTCTCGTCCCTCCTCCGATGACGTTTTCAGGTCCGTCCTCGACTTCCGCTGAGTCTTGTCCCGTCTCAGGCCCCCCCTTCGTCGACCATTTCGTTCCGAGCCTGAGGTTAGTGTACACCCAAGGTTACCCTCGTCCTCGAGCAGACCACGCGTTGGTAGTGGACACCTAGGTAGTCAGACCCCGCTCGGGATCTCAAACCCTGAAGGACGGGGGAATGGGTGTTTCAAGGTCCAGGGTCCCTGAGACAGGGTGTGAGGGGACCCAACAAAAATTCCCAGACCCAGGACTACTGGGCCGTCTCGTAGGAAGTCAGGGAGACGGTATCCGTTCACTCGTGTGACGGGTGCCCGTGGAGAGAGGAACTCGTGGGTGGGAAAGGTCTTGGTGGCACGTCTCTCGTTCACGAGACCAACGATGTGGACAAAAGTAGACCTGTGTTCACGAGTCTCGTCTGGAGAAGCAGGAACCACATTCGGTCTTCGTAGGGTTTACAGGTGGTCACCCGTCTACCTGGTTGTCCAGTCCTGTACAGGTATATGACCCCTTACGGAACGTCGTCACTTTTCCTTTTACTCTGTGTTTAAGGATGTCGTTGTGTACTCTTAGGGTTCACGTAAGATAACTCGTTTTCTTCGGTTCTACGTCTTTTCGTGTCCGACATGTTAAAGTGACACACTTCAAGTTCTTACTCGTCAGTCGGATCTCCCTGACTGAGTTCCGTATTCGTACCAAAGGACGTTACCACACCGCCCCCCTGTGTCCATTTGTCTTCCACTAATCGTCCCCCCGTTCTCCCATCGTCGGTCAATAATGACTCCATATTGAGTGTAAAATACTTTAAGTCGGAAAAAATTTTTTTGTAAATAAATAGACCGACACGGCCCGGAATCGACGTAGTACTCTTGGGAATCACCACTGTACACCCGAGATCAAGGAACTGGTCCCTAACTTGGACCCTAGGGACGGAACCCTTGGTCCTCGGAGTCGGTGACCTGGTGGTCCTTTCAGGGTCTTCAAGACAGAAAATTACATGTAAAGTCTCCGTAAATCATGTAAGTGTTCCAATATGTCGGTAGTGGGGGATAGATAAAGGTCTTGTAAAAGACATGGGGATTTTCTTTGGTGCATGAGTAGTCTAGAGGGTGAACAGGAGGACGGGATTTAGGGGTTCGTGGGTGAATCGATGTAAGAGAGAGGTACCCAACCGGATAGGACCTGCAAAGTGTATTTACCTTAGCATGTCAGAGACTGTACAACGTAGACCGAAGAGAGTGCATCGTAGTGCAAAAGTTCCAGGTAGGTACTCCGTCAGACATAGTCGCGAAGAAAAGGAAAAATCCCAACTTATTGTAAGGTAACAGACAGAGAAATGGCTACCTACCACAGGAATTTTTATTATGACGATGCACGTTCACAAACAGACCTATGTGCAAAGACAAAACGAACCCACTCATGGACCCTCACCTAACGACGGCTCGGTACACCACGAAAAGACGAATTGAAAACTCCTTGACGGTTTGTCAAAAGGTCTTAAGGACGGTCTTGAAACTGTACTTGATTATTCGTAGACCTTGTTAGACCTTCGAAGATAAGTGGAGAAAAGGAGAAATTTTTTTCCATATTATTTACTAGACACTACAAGATCACAAGATCCTCACCTCACTACCTACGATAATTGTACACGGACTTCTTCCCAAACCCACTGAACCCTCTCCTCATCAAACCCTCCCCTACGACTCGGGTACCCCAAGACCTTAGTTCTACGGACGAAACCTTGGAGGGGTAGTGAATGAATGGTACCGGAAACTTCACTACGGTCGAATCGTAACGAAGTCTTGGTCTTTTTTCTCGTCCCTCTCTTTGCTTTCACGGTGGGACTCGAGTCCTGGGGCCTCGGCGGGACGAGACGGGGGTGGGTGACATGGGACCCTAGTGTACGGACATCTGTCAAATCCCGGTACTAGACCTGACCAAAGACGGAGGTCGCAAGTTTAGGGTCGAGAGGGTGAAGAAACACACTGAGGTCCGTTTCATGTCTTGGAGAAACTAGAGTCAAAGGGAGACGGACTTTGTCTTTCTTATTGTCTTGAACGGAACTTTCCCAATTGTGCTCAGGAAGAACGTAAGGTCTGGGCTCACACACAGACCCACACTGGGACCCTCACACACGGTGGGACGTCGACAACCGCTCCCACGTACGCTCACACCTGTACGGGATAGTGAACGGAAGAGACAACCCGTCTGACCAACCGACGGGCCTCCTCCACAGTAACCGGTCAAAAGGACACCAAGAGTCCTTGGACAAAGTAACCTCGGTCTGAGGAGGTCCCCAGTCCCTCTACTCGTCAAAGATAGGACCTCGATTAGTAAATTAGCTGTAAATAAATTGGTCTGGGTCGTCCCGACAGCAAAGAGGTGCGACAGGGTGCGTCCTCGATGACCGGTTCTATGAACCGTAGACCGTACACTCGGAGTCCGGAGGACCGGACGTGGGACTTTGGGGAAGACCTCCCCGACCACCAGAGTACCGGAGAAGGGATGAACCTGGGGCGTAACGACTAAGTGGAATAACACACCTAGGGTCAGGACGACCCCGGAGGGAGTTTCTCTGGGGTGTGGGGTTTGTGGACACTGCGATTGTTCTGTTTGACAAGGACTTTCAACCCCAGTCCCGACCACCGTCCCCTTTTCTCCTCCAGATAAGACCTCGTCGAAGATAAACAGACAAACAAAGAGGAGGACGGAGGAGAGTCTTAGTTGGTCTTAGGGAGAAAGGAGGTCGGCACGTCAAGGTTCTCGTTGTATAGGACAAAGACCTTGTAAGAAACTCGATCTTGAGGGTGGGTCACCGAAGGGAATTACTAGGAAGATTCGTTTCCCTCCAGTCGACTCCCAGGTCGGACCCCACCTCCGTCCGAGCTCTCCTTTTTTGTGGACCCGACCTTCCATAACAGGAGTCTTGTTTTCTCCAACCAACTTACTTATTCGCTAACGGAAGTTGTTCCGACGTCCCTCCATAACTACCGCTGTGAAAAGTTTATCTCTTTGGCTTCGAGTTCCAGTCTGTCGAATATTTGTCTCCGCGGCCCTGACTTTGGGCGCAGGCGGATGAGAGAGGAGTGGGTCTCAAGGAGCCTTTTGTCCCACTTTCAGACATCCTCCGGGACGGACGGGAGGAAAACGGGGGAGCCCTCTTTGTCGGTCGGTCGTCCCTTCCGCGGTCCGTCGACCGGAAGGGGCCCTCCGCGTCTCGGACGTCTCAGACTGAACACTGCCGTCTTAATTAGACGGGAACCCGACGCGACCGAGACCAGGGTCGGACCACCACTGACAGTGAGATCTATCTTCTCCCGCGGAGAACGGTACCGTTGCCCTTGCAGTGACCCCTACATAAACGTGTTTTCCCCCACAGTCCTTTGTGGGTGCACGACCGTCGTCCTTGTACCACGGCACCGGAGACAGGGGACGGGCTCCTGTCGACGACCCTCCACCGGCCCGGAGAGACTCGTCGGTGTCGGAGGGGGTCGGGAGCACAGACGGGAGACTTCTTGACCCGACAAAAGATAAGAAAGGGTTTCACCTCTTCCGTCCTCTCTACGGCGTAGACGAAACACGGATCACTTCACGACCTCAAAAGTGTAACGGACTTATTTGTTCCGTCACGAGTATTAAATCAGTGAGTCGGCACAGGCTGAGGACGCTTGAGTCCTGACCGGACACTCCGTGGGGAGAAAGGAACCCTAAAGGGTCCGTTCTTATGACCTCACCCAACGACAAAGGAAGAGGTCCCAGTGACTCAGAGACTCGGAATTATAAGAGTAGATATTTTACCCTTATTACTATCAAAGGTCTTGTCAGTGAGTAAAAGAAAGAAAGAAAAAGAAAAAAATTACGACCCCGGTTCCGACCCCGACCCTGACCGTGAGTAGAAGAAAATTCTGATACTAAGTCACTAACATCATATAAGTGTACCAACGCGTTGGTAGTGTGCACGAATTAGTGAGTCAACACAGTCTGAGAAAACTCTGGGGTGTCTGACATCGGACGGTCCGAGGGGATAGGCACCCTAAAAGGTCTGCTCCTTTGACCTGACTGAACGGAAAAAGGTGAGGTCCCCTAGAAGGACTGGGTCCCTAACTTTGACTCAGAGGAGGCGGAGGACGTAACCGTCCGTCTAAGCAATGGTGACTCGGTGGACCCTTCGAGGGAACGTTTGTAGTGGCAATAGATTGAGGTCTTGTAAAAAGTAGTCGGGCTTCCCTTTCGGGGTTGGAAATCATCGGTAAGGGTAAGGGACGGGGCTCCGATATCGTTGATCGTTAGACCAAGGATAGAAATACCTAAACGACTAAGACCTGGAAAGTGTATTCACCGTAGGATACTATGTATTGAAAAACAAAAACTGAAGAGAGTGAATCGTACAAAAGTTCCAAGTAAGTGTAACACGGTCCATAGTCTTGCAGTAAGAAAAAATGTCGACTTTTTATGAGATTAGATGACTGTCTGGTGTTAAACAAACCGGTAAGTAAGCAACCACCTGGAAACCCAACAGAGGAAGAAAACCCACAACATTTGTTACGACGATACTTGTGAGTATATGTTCCAGGACGCACCTACAGACAAAAGTAAAGGGAATCATAGATGAATCCTTACTTTACTGGTCTAGTATATTATCTATATACGATTTGAAAAATTCTTAACGGTTTGACAAAAGCTTTCACCAACATGGTAAAACGTAGGAGTGGTCGTTATCCAAAACAAAAAAGGAGTAGGAGTTGTCGCGAACAATCGACAGAAAAATAGTAACTTCTACGAAAACTTCTACGACTTTCATTGTTTTCTCGGGTACGTAATGAGGATTCTCAGTTTACTACTTTCGTTGGGTTCTCCGACAGTTGTTTACTTGCCCATGTGTTTTGCACCATATATGTATGTCCTTATGATAAGTTGGAATTTTTTTTTTTTAAGGGAGAGGGTAAGACCTATGGCATACGGTGTATCCGATTCTTACGGGGACCTTCAACAACCACGACAGGAACGTTTGTCCTCGAATCGTACTGATCGAGTGTCTCTACCATTCCGTGTCTTTATTAGTTTAGTCACAAAAAAATTATTGTATGGGTGGACCGTACTGGTGACCGTGTTGAAGACTACCGTACCTTAGGTTCGTTTATTTCACGGGATTACAAAAAAAAGAGGGGTCAACATGTTTTTTTTCTTTTCTTTTTCTACCTCTAAGACCGTGATCGATGTTATACCTACTTAGAACTCCTGTAATACGATTTACTTTAGTCGGTCAGTGTTTTCCCGTCTATGACATATTAAGGTAAATGTACTCCGTGGATCTCATTAATTTAAATATCTCTGTATTCCTCTTACCACCAACGGTCCCCGAACTTACCCCTTACCCCTCAATCGCAAATTACCCGTATCTCACACACTTACATGTGTTACAGTGACTTGTCATGAGAATTTTACAATTTTAGTACTTAAAATACAATATATATAAAATGGTATTTAAAAAAAAAATTACGTCGTAGGAAATACAAAACAGGCACCCACTTGACGAAAACTAAAGTTCAGTAGGTCAGATGGAAATCGGAAATCGGGTGAAAGGAAGGACGAAAACCTATAGTAACATACTCGTCCACTACAGACCTCGACACCGTCAGTGGAACAGTGGTACTCCTCTGTTGATTCTGTTAAAGTCTCTACAGTTGAGATGCAATACTATGACTCCTTGATAACTTCGACGGACCCGTAACGGACGAAGGACTACAGAAGAATCTATTTGTTACTTACTGAAGTTCTAAATTCAGTGAGAAACGGGTCCAACGACAATGAATATCGGTTCACATAAGGATCGCCTAAGTTGTGTGTGTAAGAAGATACCTAAGTCCCAAACTCAGTTTACTGAACCTCAAGTAGGGTTGGACCCGAACATAGGGTCGAGGTTAACCAGTCGATGCCCTAGTATCCCTTTGACGAGGTGGAGAGACCCGGGGGTCAAACAGTTGACCTCTGTCATCACGACACAGGAAGCCTTCCATCTACCGTACTTCAATCACGTGCTGTCATACAGTTGTACACGGACTATGTGTCCTCCCCTAATAAGTCGACAAGGGACTCTTCGTCCTACCAGGAACATGGCACCCTTGTTTTATATTGCCGTCACGTCCTGACAGACCCGTCTCTACCGACAGGGGTCGGCGTCAGAACGCCGACACCGAAAAAAAAAAAGGACCGACGGACTTGACGCCTTCGACGTCTCCGGAACCCGACGACCGACCCCTTTTCGTGTAGCTAGGTCACGACTAACCCCCAAAATGAAAGGGAAGAGGGAATTGTTTTCGCGACTCGTAAATGAATCTCGTCCGAGTATTTAAGGGGTCGGTAACGTGTCGGAAGGTTGACCTTTCTCAGTTCGCAAGGAGAAACGACTCAAGTTCCAACCGGAGGGGGACAACAAGACCGTGAGCCCTAGGACACCTTACTTGACTCAGCAACGTTCCTTCACCACCGACCTTCCTCGTCGTGACGGGGAGGGTCCTCCCTGGTCCCTTAGATCTCTGGCGTCTAATGGGTTGTCCCAGGGGTAATGGGGTCCTCCTCGACCTCTCGTTCGTCAATTCTATTTGAAGGTTCACCAGTACTTCGTTCACACCACACAAGGGTGTGGGGAATTCCCACCTCCACCACCGTC
Organism: Capra ibex; assembly: GCA_006410555.1. Lineage (NCBI taxonomy): Eukaryota > Metazoa > Chordata > Mammalia > Artiodactyla > Bovidae > Capra > Capra ibex. Next base: position 1,554,585 of record SJYO01055647.1, read on the forward strand.
GAAACTGGAGTAATCGTTCCGACTCGAGTAGAAAGTTGACAGGTCTTTGACGAATTGTTAGAATGTGAGTAAGGGGTCGACGGAGCGGACTTCGACAAGGGTACAAACCCAGGGGGAGGAGGGGTCAAGAATACAACTTTGATTGGGGATACACTACTATAATCCTCCACCCTGGAAATCCTCCATTACTCCAGTACCTCCACCTCGGGGGTGCATACCCTAATCACGGGAATTATTTCTCCGGGGTCTCTCGAGGGAAGTGGTACACTCTTGTGTCCGTTCTGGTCCCTGGCTCCTTTGTGTGTCTTAGACGGTCGTGGAACTAGGGTTCTAGGTCTTGACTCTATAATTACAAACAAGTTGGACAGGGTAACTACCATAAAAGATCATCGTCGGACTCGACTATTCTATCCGGTTTCTCTAAACTCCCTAAGGAACCACCGAGTCTATCATTTCTTAGATGGACGTCAAGTCCTCTGTGTCCTCTGGGTCCAAGGTAGGGACCCAGTCCTTCTGGGGGACCTCCTCCTTTACCGTTGAGTGAAGTCATAGGAACGGACCTCTTAAGGCACCTGTCTCTTCGGACCACCCGGACGTCACCTGGACGGGGTCCAGCCACGGACATTTCACCGTTTCGTGAGACCGTCACTCGTAACACCCGGGGGGCGAAACAAGTAGGGTCAGAGTGAGTCAGAGGGGGTGGAAGGGAGGGGGTCGAAAAGAAACTGTCCGGAGAGAGAGCTCCCGAAGAATCTGATCGACGACAAGGATGAAGGGACGAGTTCTCTCACTAAGACTTTTTACAAGGGTAGGAGTCCTTACGTCTGAGTGACGAAGAACAAATTTTTTATCACCGTTTAGGATTACGTTATACTCATTTTGGATCCGACATTCTTTGGGACCCCTCCGGTGTTTCTTACCCCTCCACACCGACTTGACCCTCCGTCGTCCCTGGAAACCCCAGCCCCTCCCTTCTCGAGACCTGGGAGACGAGGTCGGTACGTCCGAAGGAATACCCTGGAACTTGTACGGACCAACCCAGGACGGAGTCCCTGAAACGTGGGCGTCAAGAGAGTGGACCTTGTAAGAAGGAGTCTAAACCGTGTACCTACGTACGAAAGTGAAGTCAGTACAGACTGACACTGGGATACCTGACTTCGGGCGGTCCGAGGAGACAGGTACCCTAAGAGGTCCGTTCTTATAACCTCACTCAACGGTACGGGAGGAGGTCCCGTGGAAGGGAGGGGTCCCTGACCTGGGTTCAGAGGACGCCGAGGACGTAACGTCCACATAATCAATAACGATTCGGTGACTCCTTCGGGTCTAGAACCTAACCCAGTTTCTAGTGGATTTTATCGCCAAGGGTTACCGGAAAGATCTCATCGGTGTGAGGAAGAGGGAGTAAGAGAAGGAGTAGTAGAGGACACGTGAAAAGAGAAGGGTAACGGGTCTCAAACCTGAGAGAAACCAACAAGTACCAGACAGAGGAGATGACGACATGGGGGCAACGATCCTACTATCGTACCTTCTTATCCTCCTGGTTTACCTACCTACCTACTCACTTACCTACTGATTACCTCCGACCAACCCACCCCCCAATTAACACCGTTGTGCGTGTCGCTACAGAACTTTGATGTCCCACGAGAGAGGGGCGACGTCGGGGATCGCGGTCGGAGCCGGAGTGAGTTCCGAACCCTTACGAACGACTACCGGGACGGGGACCCCAAGGTAAGAGGACGGTCGTGGTAACGACACGTTGTCCTCTCGAAACTTCGACGGTAAGGGACGACCCAGACGTCCACCCTCGACGGACTGTAAAGACGTCCCCGTCGTCCGACCCCCGTCCCCTCCCAGACATTCCGTCGGTTCGAGAACCAAAGGACGACCTTTTGAGACGTCCTTTCGTCTATATATATAAAAAAAGAGAGGTCTTACGGTTCTAGCCAGAGAGAGGTTCCGTGGTCCGTGGTACGTGTCACTCGGAGTCCCGACGAGGACCTTCACTAGTCTGAGGAGTGTCCCGTCTAGCCCTCTTCTCTTCGGACACCCGACCGCCCGAGACGATTCTTGACGTGCCTCTCGTTGGAAGTCTTGGACTCCCTACTCTGTCTTCAAAGACTCGTCGGTTTTCCTTTACCACCCTTTCTGGGTCGGTCGGGACCTCCACCCCATACCGTCCTCATCCAAATCCGGGAATCCTTGTCTAACGTAAAAAGTCTTTACCGATGACCTTATAGGGGGTAGGGTACACCAGAAGAAGGGTATCCCGGGACTGTGAGGAGGGCTGATTCCCCCACTGAATATACTGGAAGAAGAACTTAGACCCGTACAAACACTGAGCATTGGATGTCTTTCACCATCTTCCTTGCGACACACCATAGGTTCCGGCCTAGTGTCTCCCACCACGTTCATGCAAGCACGGTGTCGGGTCTCTACGGTGCATTTACCACACTGAAGACCCCGACGGTACAACACTCCTTTGGGTTCATCCGTACTTTTCTCCGACACACATGGACAGGACTGGGTACCAGGTTCGTTCCAGGGTCAGTCGGTCGAGGTTGGTGATTTATTCAACCGAGACGATACGGGACGTGCTTAAGGACTGGGTGTCTTTAACACTCATACTCTCCTGTTGATACCCTTAAGGGACCACCAGGTCACCAATCCTGAGGCACGAAAGTGACGACCCCCGTGCCCAAACTAGGGACCAACCCCTTGATTCTAGAGTGTTCGGTGTACCGTGTCGGTTTTTATTATTATAATTTATTATTATTCTACTGATAACCTACGGAATCTCAAACCCCGTCTCCAAACAGTAAGTCTTGATCATGTGAAGATGGGACCGTACCCCCGAAACGGAGTCGTAAGAATGACCGGAGGGGTGGAGGTGAGACGGGGTGGGTCGGTGGATAGTGGACCCGTGGTCCGGTCCGGGCAGGGGACAAATCTTGATTGGAACAACGTGTCTCCTTACCTGTTTCTCTTACATGTGTATATGTCACCTTATAATCGGTATTTTTCCGTCTCTGTCCCTACCCGGATTTCTGTCAGTACGTCTCACCTCATTCAGTCTTTCTCTTTTTGTTTATATAATCGCGTATATACACCGTAGATCTTTTTACTATATCTTCTAGAATAAACGTTTCTTCTTTATCTGTGTCTGTGTCTCTTGTTTACATACTTCTGGTCCCCCTCTTCCTCCAACCCCACTTGACCCTCTAACCCTAACTGTATATATGTGGTGATACACATTTTATCTATTGGTTACCCTTGGACGACACATCGGGTCCCTAGAGATGAGTCACGAGACACTACTGGATTTACCTTTCCTTTAGGTTTTTTCTTCTATATATATATGTATCCAGACTGACTAAGTGAAACGACTACCACTGACGTCGGTACTTTACTTTTCTGCGAACGAGGAACCTTCTTTTCGATACCGTTTGGATCTGTCGTATGATTTTTCGTCTCTGTAGTGAAACGACTGTTTCTAGTTATGTCAGTTTCGATAGTAAAAAGATCATCAGTACATGTCTACACTCTCAACCTGGCACTTCTTCCGACTCGTGGTTTCTTAACTACGAAATCTTGATACCACAACCTCTTCTGAGAACTCTCAGAGAACCTAACGTTGCTCTAGTTTGGTCAGGTAGGATTTCCTTTAGTCAGGACTTATAAGTAACCTTCCTGACTACAACTTCGACTCCGAGGTTATGAGACCGGTGGCCTACACTTCTCGACTGAGTAACCCTTTCTGGGACTACGACCCTTTCCAACTCGCGTTCTCCTCTTCTGTTGACTCCTACTCGACCAACCTACCGTAATGACTGAGTTACCTGTCCTCAAACTAGTTTGAGACCCTCGGTCACTTCTTGGCCTTTCGGACCACACGATGTCAGGTACCCCAGGGTTTCTCAGCCTGTGCTGAATCACTGACTTGTTTTCGTTTCTTTGATTGTGCTGTAACATTTCGTTGTTGTGAGGTTTTTTTTTATTAATTTTTTTTCTCTTTGATATTTACCGTGTGAAATTTTACCAATTTTTAAAGTGTGTGTGTTTTTTTCTGAGGAGTCACACTAAAGCTCTAATAGGGAAAGAGACTTCCATTTCTTACATGGGCAGAAAGTAGTCTAAAACAGTGGACGGAGAAACGTCCAGAGGATGTTTTGGACTCCTTCTTTAATTTAGAATCTCTCCAAAGTTCTTCGGTGAAACGGACGAGTTCAAGTTTACCAACCTCATTTGAATGCGGAAGATCTTGCACCCCGTTTTCAAGGGTACAAAAGGGTAGGTATACCAGTAACGTTAGTGTCGGTGCTGTCGTTATTGTCCCTATCTCCCGAACGAGGTACGGTCAGTGACAGGATTCGTACAGAGTGTATAGTGGAGTAGACCTAAACGAGTAGCAGATTCGACCATACTAAGAAAATTGAAAATTTTTACTTAATTAATCAAAACGACGCAGTCCAGAAGTGACGTCCTAGAAGTGACGTCAGGAGTCCGGGAGATCAACATCATACGGCCGAATCAAAGGTCCTTCGTACACTCTAGAATCAAGGGGTCGGTTCCGACCTTGGGTGTAGGGGACGTAACCTTCCGTCTAAAAATTAGTGACCTGGTGGTCCCTGCAGGCGTTCGGTCATACTAAGAGTCCGTTCAAGAATGGGTCCACCGACCCGTGTTCTCACACATTATCAGTCCTGTCCTGTCCAATACGACATCATTGTTTGTCGGGACGTTCCAGTTACTGAACTGTGTGTTTCCAACTGACAGGGAACATGATTTGTAGGTACCACCCAGTGGACACCTGAGACGAGGTATAACAGGAATGTGGTCCTGAGTCGAACAACTTACCGCACAATCTTCCCTTCTCTCGAGACCTTCCAGAGTACGACTGCTTACTTACACGTCGAACCTTAGTAGTGAAGGTGAGTGTGAGTAACCAACTTTTCTCAGTGTACGGTGGCGGGGGGACGGGGGAGAGGG
>SJYO01055647.1:1559650-1660186 GCA_006410555.1 Capra ibex
TCACTGACCAAGGACCCAGGTCGTAGGGGTTCCCAGGGTGGGTTCGGAGGGAGGGGAGGTCCCAGATAGAGGGGGACTTGGATCACTACCTCCCCGTGAGTGGGAGTGTCTTAGGTGGACGTCTCCCGACTTATTGACGGTAAAGAGGGGGGTTTTTACAACAGGACCCTGAAGGAACCACCAGGTCACCGATTCTGAGTCTCCAGGGTTTCGTCTCCCAAACCCAAGTTAGGGACCAGTCCCTTGATCTAGAGTGTACAGTGTTGATTCTAGACCGTTCCCGTTTATCTAGAAAAAAATTCAATAGGATGTAATGGAATGTATCACATTCCATGTATATGAAATCGTATACGATAGAATGTTCCGTCAATCGACGGAACTGTGTAAGACACCCGAATGTATTATCTGTAAATAAAGGAGTACCAGGACCTCCGACCTCAGTTTCCAGTTCCACAACCGTCCCGCTCACAGAGGACGCCTGAGAGAGGATCCGTACGTCTGTCGGCGGAAGAACGGCACAGGGGTGTGTCAGACGAGAGACACGAACTCACGCACGTACGGAGAACCAGAGAGAAACATAGGATTAGAGAAGAATATACCGTGGTCAGAAAAACCTACTCGAAATTACTGGGGTAAAATCGAATTAACTGAGAAATTTCTGGAATAAAGACTTATGACTACAAGACCCGTAGTGCCGAAGTTGTATACTCAAAACTCCCCAGTCAAGTCAAGTCAGAGAGTCAGCACAGGTTGAGAAATGTGGGGGTATCTGGCGTCTTGCGGTCCGAAAGGACAGGTAGTGGTTGAGGGTCTCAAATGAGTTTGAGTACAGGTAACTCAACCACTACGGTAAGTCGGTAGAGTGGGAGACAGCAGGGGAAAAGGAAGGTGGAAGTCAGAAAGGGTCGAAGTCCCAGAAAAGGTCACTCAGTCAAGAACCGTAGTACACCGGTTTCGTGACCTCAAAGTCGAAGTCGTAGTTAGGAAGGTTACTTATAAGTCCTGACTAAAGGAAATCCTAACTGACCAACCTAGAGGAACGTCAGGTTCCCTGAGAGTCTCAGAAGAGGTTGTGGTGTCAAGTTTTCGTAGTTAAGAAGTCCCGAGTCGAAAGAAATATCAAGTTGAGAGTGTAGGTATGGCCTGATGACCTTTTTGGTATCGGAACTGATCTGTCTGGAAACGACCGTTTCATTATAGAGACGAAAAATTATACGACAGATCCAAACAGTATCGAAAAGAAGGTTCTTCGTTCGTAGAAAATTAAAGTACCGACGTCAGTGGTTGACGTCACTAAAACCTCGGGTTCTTTTATTTCAGACAGTGACAGAGGTAACAAAGGGGTAGATACACGGTACTGCACTACCCTGGTCTACTATACTAGAATCAAAAGACTTACAACTCAAAATTCGGTCGGAAATGTGAGAAGAGAAAGTGAAAGTAGTTCTCCGAGAAATAAAGAAGTGAAAGACGGTATTCCCACCACAGCTGACGTATAGACTCCAATAACTATAAAGAGGGTTGTCAGAACTAAGGTCGAACACGAAATAGGTCGGACTGTAAAGTGTACTACATGAGACGTATATTCAATTTATTCGTCCCACTGTTATATGTCTGAACTACATGAGGAAAGGACTAAACCTTGGTCAGACAACAAGGTACGGGTCAAGATCGACAACGAAGAACTGGACTCATGTCTAAAGAGTCCTCCGTCCAGCCACCAGACCATAATCAGTTAGGGATTGTACACTGTTTTCCCTGAAACGTTTACACTAATTCAATTCCTAAAACTCTACTTCTCTAATAGAACATAATAGGACCACCCAGGTTACCGTGCCTTTACCAGGGACATTTTCCTCCCAGTCTCAGTCTCTTCCTCCGTAGTCCTACCGTCGTCTCCAACCTCACTGCATCAGTGTTAGTTCATTGTGTCCACGACGATCTTCTACCTTTTCCGTTCCTTCATTTAGGGGGGAGTTGGGGTGGGTATTCGGAGGTCTCCCTTAGTCCGGACGGTTGTGGAACCACCGTCGAGGTACTTTAGGCAAGTCTCGAAGACGGGAGGTCTTGACAGTCTATCATGTAAACACAACGAAGTTCAGTGATTTAGAGACCATTAAACAATGTCGTCGTGGTCCTTTGACTATGCCGAAATTTGGGGCTAGAAACAACTTTGACGGGGGTCTCCATGACATGGGAGTCCGTCTCCCCGGGTTTCCGGGTCCCGGTGGTGGAACCTACTACCCCCTGACCGGGTGTTCTCACTTACGACTTATGTTTCCTGTTCACTGGTGTTGACGGGCTATTGAAAGAGAGATCGGACCCCTGTTTTATGGATGTGAGAGTCCGTGGGGGATTGGAGGGACTGGAGGAGAGACCGGTGTGGATCGACGAGAAAAGTCGGAGTGTGCCGGGAAGGGTAGAGGGTCGGAAACGGGCCCGATAAAGGAGAAGAACCACAGGGACACACGGACTGAGTGCCAGTCCGAGGGCACTTGTAGGGGGTGGGGGTTCCGATTGTCGGACAGGAAGGACTGGCGCGGACCGGGTCGACTTAATTAGAGTAAACTAAGTGAGGGATCTGCAAATCGTTCACAGAGAAGGTAAGAGTGGTCCGTCACTTGTCCTGCCTGTGTCGACACTGGAGTCTCGTCTACCATGGTTCTCGCGGAGGGACGGGGTAGGGGGTGCCACCGTGTGTCGAAGGGGAAATAATAATTATAGACCATAATCACACTGTGTAAACAATGTCACTTAGTGAGTTGTACCTACAATAAAAAAAATTCAAAAAAAAAAATACACCTGGTAAAAAATTTCAGAAATAACTTAAAGAATGTTATAACAAAGACAAAATACAAAACTAAATAACCGACCCTCTGTACACCCTAGAATCGAGGGGGTGGTCCCTAGCTTGGGTGTGGGGAACGTAACCTGCCGCTTCAGAATTAATGGTCTGGTGGTCCCTTCAAGGTCTATGTAGTAAAAGTTGATATCAAGTGTCACATGTCATCCCGAGTGAGAACCACAACATGTCAGATACCTAAAACTATTTACAAAATTATTATCCATAGATGGTAATACCCCGAAGGGACTATCACGTCACCATTTCTTAGACGGACGTTACGTCCTCTACATCCAAGTTAGGGACCCAACCTTTCTAGGGGAACTCATCCTTTACCGTTGGGGGAGGTCATAAGAACGGACCTCTTAGGGTGACTGTCTCCTCGGACCGTCCGATGTCACGTATCCCAACGTCTCAGCTGTGCTGGCTCAGCTACCTCGTGTGTGTAGACGGTAATGCCGTAGTATGTCTTAATAAAGTGACGATTTGAGGGGGGACGAGGTGGATAAGTAGACAGGAAAGGGGGTTGGGGATTGTTGGTTACTAGAAAAATGACAAAGGGGTATTAAAATGAAAAGGATCTTACAGTATCTCAAACCTTGTATGTCTTCCATCGGAAAAGCCTAATCGAAGAAAGTGAATCATTATATGTAAATTCCAAGAAGGTACAGAGAAGTACCGAACTATCGAGTGAAGAGAATTCACGACTTATTTTACGATACCAGACCTACCTGGTGGCAAATAAATAGGTAAGTGGATGACTTCCCGTAGTACCGATGAAGGTAAACCCCGCTAATACTCGTTTCGACGATATTTTAGGTAGACGTCCAAAAACACACCTGTCTTCAATAATTGAAGAAACCATTTATGTCTCTTCGTACTACCGACCTAGTATACCATTCTTACGCAAGTCAAAATATTTTTTTGGTGGTTTGACGGAAGGTTTCACTGATGTGGTAAAACGTAAGGTCGTTACTTACTCTCAAGACCCAAAAATGTAAAAAAGAAAGTACCAACTTTTTTCAACTTTGTTTTCATTGTAACCCTTAAGGGACCATCAGGGAGGTGCGAGAGTAACGACTTCCGAGCCGAAGTTAGGGGACCAACCCTTTGATTCTAGGGTGTTCGGTGTAACACGTCTGGTTTTTTTTTTTTTTTTTTTCTCATCATAAAGCACTGTGTACTTTTACAGTACTTTAGATTTAAAGTTCCGAGTATTTATTTCAAAATAATCTCGTGTCGGTACAAGTAAGTAGCTCCATCATAGATACCAAAGAAAGTTTGATGTTCTCATCTCATCTTCCGACGATATAAATTTTACCTGTTGTCATTCTGGGATGACATATCGTGTCCCCTAGACGAGTCCCAATCCACCGTCGGACTTACCCTCCCCTCAAGTCCTCTCTTACCTATGTACACATACATGCTAACTCAGGGAAACGACAGGTGGAATTTGATAGTGTTGTAACAATTAGTCGATACTTTTTACTTTCAGCAAGTCAACACCTACTGAGAAACACTGGGGCACCTGACATCGGGTGGTCCCAGGAGACAGGTACCTTAACAGTCCGTTCTTATGAGGTCTATTCTTAAGGGACCTCTTCCCTAGAAGGACTGATCCCCTAGCTTGGACTCAGAGAACGTAATATCCGTCTAAAAAATGGTAAACTCGGTGTCAAGGTTTTGTTTTGATTTTCAAAAAAATTTTCATCTCATCTTAACAACTCTGCCATTCGGGGTGTTTCGGTTTTTATAACGACGAACTGGGAAATGTCTTTTCCGAATGGGTGGAGACTGAATCAGTCCTAAAACTCTAAGTACATACAACAACGAACTCAGTTATGAAGTAAGGAAAAATAACGACTTATCCTAAGGTAACACATCCATGTGTTAAATAGACCAGTGGTCAGTTCCCTACAACACACAGAGATCAAAACTCGAGAATACCTATTTCGTCGATACGTGTAAACACATACTCTTGTCTGCCCTGTGTTTAGAAGTAAAGAGAACCCATTTACAGATACTTACCTTACCGACCCGGTACTCTCGTCCTACGATGAAGATTGGTTACACGTAAGATAAAGTAAATTGGGTTTCTTCCCAAGGAAGAAACGGGAAACAGGGGACGGGAGACGGTTTGATCTGGCACTTCGTAAGTAACGCGTCTCCTTCTTCTCTCATCTTTTTGTATTTTTTCCGGCAAATCAAAGTCTTCGGTTTCGAAAACTTCGGACCCGAAAACTCGACGTTTCAGTCTCGATACCTTTATAGTTCAACTACGGGGTTTGTTATCTGACCTCCCCGTTCACCTTACATTTTCGGTCTGAGACTCGGATCCTCCTCTACTACCGAGGACCCCGACCCTCTCTCTTCTGTCATCTACCTGTATGTGGTGATCGACAAGTAGTTTAGACAGGAGCAGAGGAAGTTCGTCGTTCTACCGGAAGGGTCGTAGGGAACGTCGATCGTCACCGGTACACTGACTCGAGAACGTCCGACTGACAGGTTTGGAGGAGACATACTAAGATGAAATGAAAATTTTTTATAAATAAAGATTTTTTTTTTTTTTATATATATATATATATATATATAAAGAAACCGACGTGGTCCAGAATCAACGTCGTGTATTCTAGAAAATTCAACGTCGTACGTCCTAGAAATCATCACCGAATCATTGAGTTCGACCTTAGTTCTAACGGCCCTCTTTATAGTTATTGGAGTCTATACGTCTACTGTGGTGGGAATACCGTCTTTCACTTCTCCTCGATTTTTCGGAGAACTACTTTCACTTTCCCCTCTCGCTTTTTGAACCGGATTTCGAGTTGTAAGTCTTTTGCTTCTAGTACCGTAGACCAGGTAGTGAAGTACCGTTTATCTACCCCCTTGTCATCTTTGTCACAGTCTGAAATAAAACCCCCCGAGGTTTTAGTGACGTCTACCACTGACGTCGGTACTTTAATTTTCTGCGAATGAGGAACCTTCCTTTCAATACTGGTTGGATCTATCGTATGAGTCTTCGTCTCTGTAATGAAATGGTTGTTTCCAGACAGATCAGTTCCGATACCAAAAAGGTCACCAGTACATACCTACACTCTCAACCTGACACTTCTTTCGACTCGCGGCTTCTTAACTACGAAAATTTGACACCACAACCTCTTCTGAGAACTCTCAGGGACCTGACGTTCCTCTAGGTTGGTCAGGTAAGACTTCCTCTAGTCGGGGCCCTAAAGAAACCTTCCTTACTACGATTTCGACTTTGAGGTCATGAAACCGGTGCAGTACGCTTCTCAACTGAGTAACCTTTTCTGAGACTACGACCCTCCCTAACCCCCGTCCTCCTCTTCCCCCGTTGTTTCCTACTCTACCGACCTACCGTAGTGACTGAGCTACCTGCACTCAGACCCACTTGAGGCCCTCAACCACTACCTGTCCCTCCGGACCGCACGACGCTAAGTACCCCAGCGTTTCTCAACCTGTGCTGACTCGTTGACTTGACTTGACTTGACTTTCGTGGATACCACACTCGGTACGTGTCTATTCCGTATGGTATCCCTTAACCCCTCCCCTCTCATTAAAGGGGTCGTCTCTGGGTCTCCCGGTCCGACAACCTTCAGGGGTCTCACCAACGACCAGGAACCGACCCCTGGGCTGTCCCCAAAGGAGGGGAGTGGTTCCGACACACGGAATGTTTTCGGGGTGGGAGGCCTCCGACTCCCCGACACACCCACCGGGTCATCGGAGGTCCGAAAAGGTTTCTAAATGTCCTCTTTTGAAAGGGAGGGTCAACGAGTCTTGACAATTTGAGGGTCGGCAAGTGATTAATGACACGGGAACTCGTTTTTACAATTAGATTTTTTGCATTTTTAATATTACCGAATGAACTGTATTAACCTTGTTTGTTCTACTCGTCCCTCCGTCGTTTGTTGTCACAATGGGCGTGGTCGGGGGACCGCCGGACCCCCCTCCCACCGTCCCGGGAGGACCGTCCTCCACCCCCCGTCTGGTGGTCTCACCCGGTCGGTGACCCTTCCTTCTGGGCTCAACCTCGGGACCACCCTCCTCCTCTACATGCCCAGGGGGCACGGGGAGTGGAACGGTATACCGACCCGAGTAGAAAGAAAAATTTTTATAAATAAATAAACTGATGAAACTCGGAATCAACTTCGTGTGTCCTAGAAGAAACGGCGAGTCCCCGAAGTCTCACACACCTGAGTCATCAACGCCGTCGCCGAATCAACGGGCTCCGAACACCCTATAAGGATCTGGTCCCGAGCTTGGGCCCGGGGGACGTGACCTTCCGTCTAAGAGTCGGTGACCTGGTGGTCCCTTTAGGGACACTCGAGTGGAAAGACGGCACCCAAAGACCGGGCACAACCCTCACCTCGTCAGTCGTACCTACACGTAGGGTGAAAGGTGACACACAGAACCCTTGTCACTAAGGAGAGAGGAGGGGAGAGGACAAACGGGGAAAGGAATAAGTACGTTACCCTGACTATTCTTACAGGTGGAGGCTCTCAAGAGGTGCCCTGTCCAAACACTTGCGACTCGTGTCTCGTAGTTTGTGTCGTTCTTAACACACCCGTGTGTTAGTAGTGTCGACACCTACTTCCCTCGAAGGGTCCGAACAGACTCATCCCTCTCCTCCTCCACACTCGGAGACCGAAAAGTAAGGAGAGGAGGACGTCCCCGGAACTGAAATCGATATTCCCGGAGTAGACCCCTTGTGAGTAGAAGGACGGACGGACGGAACGACTTATAGGTCATTCCTCCTAAGGTCGTTAAGATCTTAGTCGTTTCTCCTCTGCGAGTCTCACGGGAATCACTTCCTTGTCGGGCCAGGAAGAATAGACTCGTTTATTCTACTACTCACCCCACTTTTGTGGTCCTGGGGACGTGGGTGTGGTCACTTCACTTCACTTTTGACGAGTCAACACAGACTGGTAAACGCTGGTGTACCTTACATCGGGCGGTCCGAGGGGAGACCGACACCTTAAGAGGTCCGGTCTTATAACCTCACCCATCGACAAGGGAAGAAGTTCCCTAGAAGGGTTAGGTCCCTAACTTGGGACCAAAGGGTGTAACGTCTCGGGTACGATATGGTGGTCTTGAACACGTACCTGTGGGTCTCGGGTGCGTCCCGATTGTAAATCGGGGTTCGAGAGAGACCTATCAACTTTGATAGGTCTCTACGAAACCTGACGTCCATTGTCCTTTTAGATTGAGTTTTTACCGAATTTCGTACTAAGCCGTTTGACGACGAGTACACGACCTAGGGACGAAAACAATTATTTAGAAATAACCTTGTTTCGGTATGCATAAATACCTAGCGGAGACCGTCGAAAGTGAGAGGTCGTCGTCTCATCTGATCAACGATGTCTCTGGCAGACCAGACATTACGGATTTCACAAATGATAGATTAGGAAGTACCTTTTCACAACGGTCGGACACCGAATTTGTTTTTCCTCTGATTAATGTAGTAAACTACTTACGAATGTTACTTTCTCCACGTAATGAATAGATACTGACCTGTTGTCCAGTAGCGGTTTAAATCTCCGAATTTCGTTATTATTAGTAAATGATCGAGTGTCAAAGACACTCAGTACTTAAGCTCTCACCGAGACGACTAACAAAACTTGAGTTCCGCAGAGTCTTCAATGTTCATCTCCACAACCTCCAAGTACGGTCTAACATTTTTACGGTAGAAACATAAACACAGACCATGGAGTCCATAGAGGGAAGAAGAAAAATAAAACCGGGTACGGATCACCGTACACCCTAGAATCAAGGGACTAGTCCCTAGCTTGAACGAGGAGACGTAACATTCGTGTCTTAGTATTGGTGACCTGACGGTCCCTTCAGGGGGAGGCAAGTAGAACAACACAAAAAAGGTCGTGCTGTCGGAGTCTTTTCGACCTAAAGAATGTAACGTCAAGTACCAACCTACAGGCTTCGTACAGGATTTTCTCTCGGTCCACCTCCAGTAAAGTGGAAGGACACTTTGGTGGTAAGTCTCGGTAGTGTTTCCAAGTTCCTCTCTCTGGGTGGAGATGTCACGGAGTTATACCGGTGACACTTAGGTCCTAGGAAGGTAAAAAGACAAGATGGTCAGAACGAGACAAGAGTCGATTATCGGAGTACCAGTGTTTTACCGACGACTTCTAGGTCGTAAAATTCGTTTGTGTCGTTGTAGGTAGTCTTCTCCTTTGCTAGAACTAGGGCATAGAGAGAAAACAGGGGTTATAAAAATAACTTAACATTCTATGTTTTCTCACGTATCTAGTATTCTTGTGTCTCGTTATTTAAAGGTCTTCACACGTGTAGACACACCTGTAGTGGGTCTGTCTGTTGTACTGATCTTTGTGAGTCTTCGGAGAAATGAGAGGGAGTCGGTAGTAAAAGGAGTTTCTACTAACGAAAGGACTGGGGATAGTGAAGTCGGATGAGAACCGATAAAAACGGAAAATATACTTACCTCAATGTTGATGTCTACGAACACACAAATCGAAAAAAGTTGACTATAGTGTAAATACTCAAAGAAAGTGTGATGACTCACGTCACCGTTCGTCAAGAAAAAGTAACAACACATTGTAAAGTAACACTCTTGAGGGGGAGGGGGGTTAAACAAAATTGTAAGAGGACAACTCTCTGCAGACCCAACGACCTCATTAATACTTTACTCGATGACAATCATATAAGAGTCCAGAGGGAAACTTTTGACCTGACGCAACCGACATTTTGTTCCTTCTCTTAACGCCCCCATATCCCATCCATTTCCGTTACCGGGGGGTGAGGTCGTGAGAACGGACCTTTTAGGGTACCCGCCTCCTCGGACCACCCGACGTCAGGTACCCCAGCGACCCTCAGCCTGTGCTGACTCGTTGAAGTGAAAGGGAAGAGTGAAAGTACGTAACCTCTTCCTTTACCGTCGGGTGAGGTCACAAGAACGGACCTCTTAGGGTCCCTGCCCCCTCGGACCACCCGACGACAGAGACCCTAGCGTGTCTCAACCTGTACTGACTTCGCTGAATTGTCGTCGTCGTCGTCGTCCCATCCACTCACAATCAGTGAGTCAACACAAGCTGGGAAACACTGAGGTACCTGATATCGCTTAGTCCGAAGAGACAGGTACCCTAAAAGGTCCGTTCTTATGACCTCACCCATCGGTAAGGGAGGAAGTTCCCTAGAAGGACTAGGTCCCTAGTTTGGGTCCAGAGGACGTAACGTCCGCCCAAGAAATGGTAGACTCGGTGGTCTACTTCGAGGTTATGAAACCGGTGGACTACGTTTCTCAGCTGAGTAGCCTTTTCTGGGACTACGACCCTTTCTGACTCCCGTCCTCCTCTTTCCCCACTGTCCCCTACTCTATCTACAAACTTATCGTAGGGGTCGAGTTACCTGTGCTCAAACTCGTTTGAGACCGTCTATCATTTCCTGTCCCTACGGACCACACGACGTCAGGTACTTGAGCGTTTCTCATCCTGCACTAAATCACTGACTAGTTGTCTCATCCACTTCAGGTCGAAATCATCTTCGAAGGTCTGACAAAGGTTTCACCGGCTGTTGTAGGGTCCGGGGGCCAAGTCCTCGGGGTCGTGGGGTGTCACTCACTGGGTAATACAGATCAGAGGAGGGGGTCGTAGCTAGTCGGGAGGGGGTGGGAAAAGAAAGGACGGAAGGTCCCAGGTCCCGATAGTCGAGGTTCCACACGATATTTGCGTTCTGGACCAGTGGTGGTCTCTGTTGTCCCCGATATTTCCTGTGGAGTCATTTCTTGAAAGGTTAGATTTCCAAAGTTTACCCTGAAAAAAAAAAAATTCCTGTTACTGATGAATAAAATTTCACAAATCTTTTTTGTTCAGGTTTCCCTTCTTTTATTTTCGAAGGAGAGTAGAGTAACAGTACGTTATTAGAGGTACATGTAAAATTACATAAAGAACGGTCAGAAAAAAGATACGTAAAAGACCTGAAGACACTACCGAGTCACCATTTCTTGGGGGGACGGTTACTTCCTCTGGACTAAACTAGGGAACCAACCTTTCTAGGGGATCTCTTCCTTTACCGTTGGGTGAGGTCGTAAGAAGGGACCTTTTAGGATACCTGTCTCCTTGGACTACCCGATGTTAGGTGTCCCAGTGTGTTATCAACCTGTACTGACTTGTTCATTTGTTGAGTTGTATACCTGTATCCTAACATCGATTGAAAGAAAAAAAAAAAAAAACCGACGTGGTTCACCGTACGTCCTAGAATCAAGGGACTGGTCCTTGACTTGGGGACTGAGGACTTCACCTTCACGACTTAGGATTGGTGACCTGGAGGTCCATTCGTTCGGGGACATCGATTCAAGGTATCGTGTGAATGATATACGGTTAGTGCCAAAAATTTCGTAAATTATATATAATTAAGTAAATTGAAAGTATTGTTAAGTGAATTTACCATAATAATTAGGGATGAAAGGTCTACTCCGTTTATTCCGGGTCTCTCTACTTCACTGAACGGGTTCCAGTGTGTCGGAACGTAGTCGTGTCGTTTCTGGGTTTAAGTCGAAAGAGTGGGGACAAAACGGAAGTCGGTGACGTCGTAGGAAGAGGACCGGAACAAGAATAAGTGGACCTCAGTCTCCCGCGTCTCACCTGCGACTAGCACCTAAATTCTCAAGACTAGGACCCTCTGGGACAGGAGGGTAGGGAGGCACCAGTCCAGTGTTTTCCGTGGAGGACAGGAGACAAGTGTACAGACTGAAACACCCCAGGTCGGGATCCTGTCACCAGTGTCTCTCGGTCGAACTGGAAGGACAAAGGAACCGAGGTCTCGGAGTCGTCTTCCGTCTGCACAATCCGTAAATGGACAGGTACCGGGTCACGGAAACAGAGACGGAGACTTCTATTTTTAGATGACCGGAGACTCACCTAAAGACCTCTTATGGTTGTGTAATAAGTGCGATGGGTCCCGACACGGGAGGGGTCACGTACGATCCAGGGACTACGGATGCACCGTGAAGGGTCCACGGGGTCCCCTTAAGACCGTGGACCGTCGAGACTGAGTGCCACCCGTCCTCTCAGTCGAAGAGGTTCTGGTCACCGTCGCCCTCGAGACGGGTCGGGTCGTGAGTCCAGGGGGGTGAGTGGTACAGTACGAGAAATCGTTCCAGTCGGAGGGACCTGTAGTCAAAAGAGTAGACCTTTCACCCATACTACTATGGTAGAAAATAGTGTTACTTCGACTGTAGTCACAAACGTCGTTTCACTGTAATACGTGGTACTTCGTCTTTGACAACGGTGAATTTGACACTGTTCGGTGCTCAACAGTCTTCACAAAACTAAAGTCGCTACTCCCTTTTGTCCGAAGACTCATTGTCCGAGCGTAGTCAACTGAAGTGTCCCGAACCGTGACCACGACGGTACGATAGCAACGTTGGAGAGAAGAGAAAGTAAAACACCGTTCCCCACTTTTCGTCACGATTAAAGTGGTTCCCCTTAGTTGGGGACCTGGACGGGAGGACTCGGAGTGCCACCTGAGGGTCTCCGGGGAGGTGTCCGACCTTTGGACCGTAAAACAGGAGATGGACGTCCACGGGTCCCCTTGACGGTGAACCACTGTAGCACCCCAGAGAGACAATACTATTTCCCGTGTGTCCGTCGTTCCCGAGGAGTGACCTCTCCCCCAAGAGTACATCTACCGGAAAGTCCCGTCCCTCTCTGTTGGTTGGTCATCTACTTGTCCTTTGTGAGGTAGTATTACAGTCCCTCTGTTCTCCTAGTCTCCTTTTATCTCGTCGTACTCCCCAGTCACTTGTTACCCCTTCCGGGTCCGATAAATCTATTCCTCCAGTCCCTTCCGACAACTGTACTCACCACTTTTCACTCTTCCTCAGTCGGTCCGTCTGAAGACCCCCTTTCCGTAGTCTGTCCCTACCCTCCACCCCGGTGTCGTTCACGTTTCCGGGCCTCCGTCCTTGTCTAGGTACAGACTTCTCTTCCGTCCGGCAACTCCTACCTCGTCTCGGTTACCTTCCCTTTTCTTGTCCAGTACTCTACTCCTCTCCGTCCCTGGGACTTCCAGTACACCGTACACGCCTATAAGAAGACCCTTGTTACCCTCGGAGATCCCCAATTTCGCCTCCCCACCGTTCCAGACCCACTATAAACCTTTCCAGTGGGACCGTAGACACTTGGAATCTCATGTCCCGTCATGACTGAAGTATCCTCGTAGGACCTCCAACGTCCTTTCTTAGGCGTGTTTTTCACGTAGGTGGTTTGAACCGTATGTGATTCACGAGTTAAGTACCATCAGTTACACCGATAACGACTATAAAATAATAATATAAATTTTAAAGACATAAGGTTTCGACAAGTAGTTCCTTTCACCGTCATAAAAAATTTATGAACAAACAAACAAATAAAACCGACACGACCTGGAAACGACGACGGACACCCAAAAGGGGTCTACGCTGCTCGTCCCCGACGAGAAGCAACACCACACGTCGGAAGAGTAACGTCGGCGAAGAGAACACGTCGTGCCCGAGATCCGCGCCCGAAGTCTTCAACGTCGTGCACCCGAGTTTCAACGGGGCACCGTGTACCCTTAGAAGGTTCTAGTCGATAACTTGGTACAGGGGGTGTAACAGTCCGTCTGAGAATTGATGACCTGGTGTTCCCTTCGGGACAACAATAAAATAATAATAGTTCTAAAGTGAAGGAATACGGTTGTCTGAAGTCAAGACTGTAGGTAGGTCAGGGACTTTCGAGTCTTAGACAGACCCTACTAGTTAAGACGGTTCAATCCCTCGGGACAGGAGTTCGGGTTTCTTCCAAGATCCTGGATTCCCCTTCCTCCCATTCGTCCCTGATGGGTGGAGACTACAGGGAAGAACATGGAAACTTACGAAGGGTCAGGTCTTAAACTGAAGGGTCCACCGAGTCACCATTTCTTAGACGGACGGTTACGTCCTCTGTGTTCTCTGTGCCCAAGCTAAGGACTCAGTCCTTCTGGAGGACCTCTTCCTTTACCGTTGAGTGAGACCATAAGAACGGACCTTTTAAGGTGTCTGTCTACTCGGACCGCCCAATGTCAGGTACCCCAGTATTTCTCAGTCTGTGCTGACTCACGTGCATGTGTGTGTGTGTGTGTGTGTGTGTGTGTGTGTCTTAGGTCTTACCCGACTCAGTTGGGAGGTTAAGTGAGGGGTGGAAGAGAGTGGAGAGGTCTTTTCGGTGGTAGACACACGAGACTTGTACGAACGACTGACCTTTCAGAGGGACCGGAGCCGATAACAAGGGACGGGTCTTAAGAGACACCTAGAACCGACTTCTCCAGTGGATGGATTATAGACTCAATTATAAGGTACTCAAAGGGGTTCAATCTCTACTAGTCTTAAACGTCCTTTAAAACTCTACCGATTCGAGTCCCAACCACTTATGTGTCATAAAGAGACATGGCGTAGACTCGTCTGTAGTGATTATCTAGAGTCGAGAGAGAGAGAGAGAAAGGGTGATTCGAACTCGTAGTGGAGAAGTAGGACCTGGAAGTCCCCTGGTGCGGACTAATGATTCTTAGTCGTGTCCTACTTTCGAGGAACGAAGAGAATCAGATCGTGTTTCGGGAGTGACACATGATCCTTTTGCCTCCGGGTAAATTCTTTTTCTTGATTTTAAGTCCGGGGGACTGAGAGTCGGATATCAGAGTGAATACTTCCCGCTCGTCTGACGACAGTAAATACAGAGAGGGTCTCCTGGATTTATGTCGTCTATAAACAACTGTTTAGTGTCCTTAATCTATTTACTTTCGGTTTCTTTCTTCTCAAAGTCGACGTCACCTACTTTTGATCCAACCTATACTCCTTCTGGAAGTGCTGTAGTCCCCAACGATCTATAAATCTTTTCAACGATGCCCTTTTCAAATCTCATAGAAAGGAACGTCCTGAAATTTTTATCACGACTTTTTTTTACGAGATTAATGTATGGGTAGACGGAACCTCTGAGGGTGTCTTAAAACTCCCAAAACAAGTAAGTAGTAACTTTTCACAAACGACTCGTGGTTGACATACGATTCGGATTCAGTCAACAGCTTAATTTTTCGTTTTTCTTGTCGTTCTTAGACACAGAGTCATGGGTATTGCCTAGAGCCCGACACACACGGTTCCTTTCGGACCCCCGATAATCATCTATACCGAGGAAGGTACCGTCCAAATAAACAATCGATGTCGACGTATTGTTTCACGGGATTTTGAATGACCGAATTTAGTCGTTATTTATGAATGTCAGAGTGTGTCAAAGGCACGTAGTCCTTAAACTCTAGTCGAATAAGCCACCAAGACGCAACCTTAGAGAGTCCTCCGACATTGGTGTCCCACGCCGTTGTACAAGATGAAGAACGGGACTCACGACCATGGACCCACGATCGAAATATTTATATGAAAGATGAAAGATGATAAGGAATGGTCCGAGATAAAACCCTCCTCTTTCAAGTACCCGAAGCCACGAGTAGTACGTAATTCATAAATAAAGAACCCGTGGGTGACACGTGGTCTGGACTACGATTTGACAATCCCTATGTCCCTCTCGTTCTGTCTGTACTGGAGACAGGAGTTCCCTAAGTACCTGTTCACCCTCTCTGTCTATAATTCGGTTATTTCTGTACACACCGACGTCAAACTAATATAGACTTGGTTTAGTTACTCCCTCAAAACCCTTCGTACCATGTACGACCATGGTACCTCTGGACACACTTACCTAGTTCTTCTTTAGGATCATCGGTTACGAAGAACGAGGAACGGGAGGGCATATATATTTCCGTAAAAAGAAGAAAAGAATTAAGGGAGTGAGTTAGGAAAATCGTTACGATATTCCATCTACGAAAAAGACACGGGTGAATTGTCTATCATTTTTGCTCCACGTCTTTCGAAGTCGTTGAACGGATTCCAATAGGTCAAGTTCACCGTCTCGATCCTAAGTTTGGGTCCACCAGACTGAGGTTTTCGGGAACTTGGACTGTGATCAGACGTGGATCTCCTTGAAGTTCCAGAAATTCAACTCTGGACTTTTTACTTGTCCCAGTCGTCGTCGACAATGGTCCTTTCGTCCCTTGTCGTAAAAGTGGTCTCCCTGATCGTACACGATTTAAAGTTCGACCTTTCGTCATCCCCCACAGTCTCCCCGACTTCCGACCTCTTGTCACTGCTACCGTCTTACCGACTTTTCCCAGGAGCACCTCGGGGTCCCGGTTCATACCCTAAAGTCTCGACGAGATCCAGGGTCACACAGAGAGTGGGAGACGACCCACATTACCCTAGAGGGACCAACGACGTTCCTACTTTACGTTAGTGTACGCCAACGAGGAGTTGACGTAATTTAGAAAAGAAACGGGGACGTCAAGTTCGAGTTTCTTTATCGGAGGTTCTGTGTCTCGGCACTTTGTGTCTCAACATTGTGACGACTATATTCTCCAGACCGTGAAGGGCGAAGTGCCTTCTGGGTAGTCACGCGTGTACCGGGAGGACGACACGCCGTAAGTCGTGAAGGTACCAGAGGCCCCTGGCTGTGTCGGGACGTTCGTAGACCCGCGGGTGTGGTCGACGGACGGACCCCTCCCTCGTCGTTAAAGTGCAAGTGTGAGACTTGTTGTGTTGGGGATTAATCTGTGCCTCCGTGACGTTCGGTCGCCTCCAACACCCTATACCAAGGACAAATCACTTTCACAGTAAAGTAGAAAGAGAGCGACGAAAACTTTGAACGACGACTATCGTCTCTAGCCTTTTTTCTCTTGTGGGTGTCTTTGTGTACGGGGCCCCCGACTCCGCGCGACCCGCCCGCACGCTTCGTCGTTCATGTGGTGTGTGTACGTCCGGCACACGAGTGCACCGACCCGAGGGTCGTGTCTGCGGTACGAGACGAGGGACCACAGTACCATCTCTCACCGTGAGCCTAGGACTCAAGTTTAGGACCTAGTCGACGAACAATCAACTCACAGGAGTTCGTTTCTTGGACTGGAGAGAGTCGGAGAATAAGTAGTTGACATTGGGTATCGACTATTAAATATTAGAGTGAACGGGAGAAGGAGGACCGAGACGCAGACGTCCCCGACTCACACGTTGTATCCTCGACACGGTTGTCTGTACGGGGAGGGGGTGGGGTGGGGGGTTCGGGGTAGAGCCATGGTTGCCCTGCGTAGTCTTGTCTAACCTCCCACCCCCTTCCCTCTTCCTTGACCCCAAGGAACACGGGGAGCCAGGGAGGGATGTCCCGACTCCAAACCGTCACCAAACAGGGGGATGACTTCCAGTGTCGAGGACCACCCGCCATGAAAGACTCTCGACGGACATTAACAGAGGATAATGACAGGATTGTTGGGGTCTATAAGTAACCTTCCTGACTACGACTTCGACTTCGAGGTTATGAAACCGGTGGTCTACGATTCCAGACTGAGTAATCTTTTCTGGGACTACGACCCTTGATGACTCCCGTCTTACCCCGTTGTCTTCTACTCTACCAACTCACCATAGTGACTGAGTCACCTGTACTCAAACTCGTTCGAGACCATCCGTCATATCCTGTCTCTTCGTACCACACGACGTAAGGTACCCCAGCGTTTCTCAGTCCGTGTTGAATCGTTGACTTGTTGTTGACACGATTGTTTACTCGTGTGTCACCGAATTTTGTCGTGTTTGAAGATAATAATAATAATAAAATTAAATAAACCGACACCACCGAGAACCAACATTGTAATCCTTAGAAATCGACGTCGCACACTCTGGAAAAGAAAATGGAAAAAATCAACGTCGTCCACCCTAGATCAAGGATCTGGTCCTTAACTTGAGACCGGGGACATTCAGGAGTTTGACTGAAAAAATTTCAGACCTCCAGTCTTCAGACTGTGTCCAGAGTGACCCGGTTTTAGTTCCACAACAGTCCCGACACAAGGAAGTCCTTCGGGTCCTCCTCATAGGAAAGGAATGGAAAAGGTCAAAGACACACACACATAATGAACCAGTCAGCACAGGTTGAGAAGCGCTGGGGTACCTGATATCGGGTGGTCCGAGGAGGCAGGTACCCTAAGAGGTCCGTTCTTATGACCTCACCCAACGGTAAAGGAAGAGGTCCCCTAGAAGGGGTGGGTCCCTAACTTGGGTCCACAGGACGTAAGGTCCGTCTAAGAAATGGGAGACCCGGTGGTCCCCTCGGGTCGCAAGTCGAAGATCTTCAGTGGTTGGGGATCCCGAAGGGACCACGGAGTCTACCATTTATTAGGCGGACGCCATGTCCTCTGACGGACATCGTGTGCTCTAAGTCCAAGTAAAGGACCCAGCCTTTCAAGGTGGGAACCTAAGTCCAAGGGGAGGAGGTAGGAGTTTAGAGGGACTCGGGGACGGAGGACGAGGGTGAAAATTCCTGGGAACACTACTGGTACTCGGGCGACCTATTAGGTGCCATGAGAAGGGTAGAGTTCCATTCGGCTAATCGTTGGAATTAAAGTGGTCGTTGAAAGTGAGGGGAACCAGGACATTGGGTCGTGTACGTGTTAACGGTCCTTAGGGCAACGCCTACAGAGACGTCCGGTAACAAGGTAGAGGGTACGATGGGAGAGACCGAGGTCCGTGACGAGACCAGGGACTGGGAAGTTAGACCCTTGTCCTTTACCAGGGGTACTATCGTCGGAGCCCCACCGAAGGTAATCGGACGGGTGGGGTGGCAGACGTAGGGAAGTGAAGTGCAGGGGTAACTGGGGATAAGGTCGACAGAGGACGTCCGTGGGCTACTCACAGAAAGCTTCAAAGGACTCCTACTTTACCCGGTAGCACACATTGACACTGTGGGAGTCGGACCACAGACCACGTACTCTTCGCGAGTAGTGTACAAGTAGAAGTACTAGTAATATAATAAAACATTTAAAGGGAACTACGTCTGGAAACTTCCACCCTTGCTATATAAAAATAGAGTAAAAGGGATCAGGCCGACAAGAGTTACTGATCCACTAGTTAATGATTAAATTGTTTGTACATAACTCGTGACCGACCTGAGGTCCCTCTGTCTCCACTCTTTTAAATTGGGACCTTTCGAAGACCAGATCACTCCCTCGGTCGTCGATACCGACAGTAGTCTGTTTGTCTACTACTGTACAACAACAACGACAACCTGTGATTCAACACAGGTTGAGAAACACTGGGGTACCTCACGTCGTGCGGTCCGAGGAGACAGGAGGTGATAGAGGGTCACAAACGAGTTTAAGTACAAATTCAACTCAGTCACTACGGTAGATTGGTAGAGTAGGAGACGGTGAGTGAAGAGGAAAACGGAAGTGAGGAAGGGTCGTAGTCCCAGAAAACGTTACTCAACCAGAAACGTAATCCACCGGTTTCATAACCTCGAAGTCGTAGTCAGGAAGGTTACTCATAAGTCCCAACTAAAGGAAATCATAACTGACTGAACTAGAGAAACGTCACGTTTCCTGAGAGTTCTCAGGAGAGGTCGTGGTATCAAGCTTTCGTTGTTAAGAAACCGAGAGTCGGAAGAAATACCAGGTTGAGAGTATTGGCACGTACTGATGACCTTTTTGGTCTCGAAACTGATCTACCTAAAAACAACCGTTTCACTGTACTGTGGTTTTGACCCTATACCCATCACCTCCAGTCATATGTCATCTTTTTCCTCTATTTCATAGGACTTTTGTATCGGTACACGTCTGGTTACCCAAGGACTTGTCTAGATGAATTTTGAGTCGAAGGAAGGTAAGATGTAAATGTGTCTAGAAAATGTGTCGGAGTAAAATTCATACGACCAATGGAAAGTTAACGGGGGAGTCTGTCAGGGACGAGACACGTAGGTCTCCGACTGAGACACCTGATATAAAGGATCCTAGGGGACTTGAGACCAAAGGAGGACCCAAGTCGGTTACCCTTCGTGGGTTCCCCTCTGGACTCCGGCCTCTTCTCTCGCCAACCCTATAAAGGGAATGGGGGAAGGACGGAGTGTTACTAACCTTGGCCCGGATACAAGAAAACGACTTTCAGTGAGGACAGTCTAATCGGGGAGAGGAGGTCGTTATCCAGAGAGACCCAAGATCATCGATGAGGAAGAGGTGGGGAAGGTCGGATTCCCATGACCCCGACAACGACGATTCAGTGAAGTCAGCACAGACTGAGACACGCTGGGGTCTCTGCCGTCGGGTGGTCCGAGGGGGCAGGGACCCTAAGAGGTCCGTTCTTGTGACCTCACCCGACGGTAAAGGAAGAGGTTACGTACTTTCACTTTTCCCTTTCACTTCAGCGAGTCAACACGAGCTGAGAATCACTGGGGTACCTGACGTCGGGTGGTCCGAGGAGGCAGGTACTCCAAAAGGTCCGTTCTCATGACTTCACCCAAGATTCCCATGATTGTCGAGGAATAAAAGCGATCGGGATCCGAAGAGTTACCGTTGTGTGAGGTCATAGGAACGGATCTTTTAGAGTACCTGTGTCCTTAGACCACCCGACGTCAGGTACCCCAGCGTTTCTCAGCCCGTGCTGACTCACTGAGAATAAGTGAATGAATGAATCCGCAACGTGGTAAAGAAGAACTAAAGAGATGTGTCTGGGACGGAGGTGGAAACATCTCACAGGGAAGTAATTAAGAGAGAGAATAACGTAAACTCACGACCCTAAGTCTGTCTATGTGATATGTTGCTATAAACACTGTAACGTCCAAACTTCACGGACAGTGTTGTAAACTTGTGTGTAATTTTATTTCTAGTGAATAATTTCCTTTTTCATGTCACCACAAGACGAATTTTAGTAGAGTATATTATAGTGACCATAAGTACTGTGAACCTTGTAGCAGTACCTTATTCGGGATAATGTCCTCGCTATGTTTGGCACAAATCGAATTGTACCCTTGGTTTAATAGTGTATAGAAATCCCTCACCTCACGTCGGACGGTTCCAGTCTGACATGATCCTTATACCTGACCCCCTTTCTCGTAGCTCCTTCTCCTTGAGTCTCATTCATGAGTAAGTCAGCGAGTCAACACAGACTGAGAGGCCTCCGAGTCTACTATTTCTGAGACGGACGTCAGGTGCCCCAGCGTTTCTCAGCCTGTACTAACTCACTGGTTGTGAAACGAAAGTAAAACACTGGGGAATCTGACATCGGACGGTCCGAGGAGACAGGTACCGTAAAGGGTCCATTCTCATAACCTCACCGAACGGTAAAGGAAGAGGTCTCATAGAAGGGCTGGGTCCCTAGTTTGGGTGTAGAGGACAAACCGTCCGTCTAAGAAATGGCGACTCGGTGGTCCTTCTTGAACACCCATGGTAGATTTTACCATCTCAGACCATAAAGTTTACCCTTTAAACGGTAAAAATATTTATTAATGAACATACTGTGGTACAGATAACAAGTCACGACACTGTATTATGTGTAAAGAAGTGGACTATTCGATAAAATTTAGTGTCAAGGATAATAGATACTAGCGAACTAAGTAAACCTTTTCAGGACTTCATTTCTTTGGTCAAAGGAAAAACAATGGGTTATAAAGAGTTCGAAGAGACTCTTCTTTTTCGAAATTATCAAGTTATTGTGGAAAACTAAAAGGAGAAATCTATTAATCGTTTACATCGTTTTCGACTCTGTGACTGGTACCACCCAAGTTTTTAACAAGGGAATGACTGGTCACGATACTGGAACCCGTTCAAGGACCCGTCCCTGTCTATTAATAGACGAGTTATAGGTGTGAGGGGAAGAAGAAATCGGAGTTGTCGAGCTAAAGATCGACCTGTTATAAAGGATCGGAGAGAACACCAATCCAAACCGACACACCGATTTCGACCGGTCACTCTACTTCCGTCTTCACAGAGTACCTTGACGATTCTCTCGAGGAATTTCCTCCTTCCGAGTCGACTTCCTACTAGAGAAAGGAAGAAGGTCGGTGGATCTCACGTCTACACTACCAACCTCGCGCTCCTCGGTAGAACCCGATACTCCATTGAACCTCTTACTTTCAGTGTGTGATTCTACACCTCCTCGGGTCCCGGACTACGTATTATTCATGACTTATTTGCCCTCGACACAAAACGGTAATTATAACGGTCTTGGGTCCAAAGGGGGGTCACATAAGACGTCTTGTGTTCTACAAGGGGGGTTTGACTATGTTGACCCTATCCAGCATCTTACAAATAAACTGATAATTTTCGGGATTATTCAGGACGTGAAAGAGAAACAAATTGGGACGTGAAAGGTCTGACTAAAACCTGATTTGTTGCGGGGGTAGTACAGAAGTTTCCCTCCTATTTTACTTGGTTCATTGTTCTTTCAGTTCATTGAGAGAGAATACATGTCTAATTCTTCGACCAAGTCTTTCGAATCCGTTGAATAGGTTCCTGCGTGTCGGTCGTTCATCGTCTTGACTGAGGTCTATTTGACGGAACTAAAAGAGTAGTCTTCTAATATCACTCTAGACCTCTTATTCCGGTTGTAAAATCCCTTAAGGTCCACCCTCTACCACAGTCACCGGTAAAAAGACACCCAGAACCCGAGTCGTTCGGTCCCAAGGTCCGACAGACCAACAGATTCCTAACTAGAATTGGTCCTCCAGTTCCACAGAGGTGGGAGAGACCCAGTGGCCCTAGTTGGACAGTTGGTGAGACCTCATTCTTGTTCCGTACTTTACGCGGGTAGGAGAACCGAGCCCGGTGGAGGGGGTAGACGACCA
This sequence comes from Capra ibex, assembly GCA_006410555.1. NCBI lineage: Eukaryota > Metazoa > Chordata > Mammalia > Artiodactyla > Bovidae > Capra > Capra ibex. Next base: position 1,582,169 of record SJYO01055647.1, read on the forward strand.
CTTTAGTAGAATAATCTTAGGACCCTACTCGTTTACTCCAGTAAGACCGTCCAGACTCGGTCAGTACGGACGCGGGTGCGTCGGGACGTCGACGGGTAAGGTGGGACGTCGAGGGTGAGCCTGGTCTCCTAGGTAAGACTGTCGGAACCCCAAAATCTTGCGACCTTAGTCGGGGTGATTACTCCGAGAGACCCCGAAACGAGTTTGAGGGGAAAAGGAGAGAGTAGGGTCTGAATACTACCCTTTATCGTCGCGGTGCTCCCGTCTTATTGGTTGAGGTAGGACTAAACGATCCTGACAGGGTCCCCATCGGGTTCTCAGGACGTAGAGTCCTTGGAGAGTCAAACCTCGGTCACCCCCGTTGACCACTGGCAGGAGGGTACCCCCCACCCTACCCTCCGAAAGAAAGAAAAGACAAGGGTACTCCTGTTTGGGACAGGTGGACGAAACAAGGGAACGCTGAACGACGCTACCGTCACGTCCCCTCACACACAGAAGGACGCACACACAGACACATTCGTGGGGTGGAGTCAGAACAGAGGACATCTTACCCCTATTCCTACGATGTGAGGACCGTCTCGACGGTTCTCCGAATTTCCTCCATTCCGGGTATTCTCTGAGTCGTTTCTAACATTCGTGGGTATCCTCCGTCGCGAAATATCTGTTATTATTGTGAACCCCGGGAACGACTCCTCCGTCTCACTCAGAACCCCCTTTAAAGACGTTTACCTCTTCTGGTGTTCGGTCTCGACCTACACCCAGTGTACGGGTACCTCACACCCCGGGGACGACCCGTACACGAACCAAGTAAGACTCTCGATGTATCACCCGTCATAATAACAGAGTAAAATATCTACTCCTTTGACTCCGACACTCTCGTCACTTCTCACCGAGGGAGAGGAGGAGAGTCGACGTTGAGAGGGAAGGACTCCGGGACCCTTCCCTTCTCTGGTTCAGTAGACAAGGGACCGGGTTACAGGTAGGTTGTAGGGTCTCCAGGGGTACGACCCCCTCGTCCTGGTAGGACTAAGACGACCCCCTCGTCCTGGTAGGACTAAGACGACCCCCGACAGGGGGTCGAGAAAACTACCGGGGTCCGGACGTCACGGGAGGGTCTGAGACGATGGGGGTAGGCACTGAGTCGAAACACCCCGTCCTCGGAGTCAAAGAGGGAGACATTTCACCTCTACTACCTTGGGACTTCCGACAACTTCTCTTGAAAAAGGAGTTGAGTGACTCTCGGTTATGACTTGTTGGGTTCGGGACCCGTGTAACCCCAAGTGTGTTCCCCGGTCATACTCCTAAGACTAGTGACCCCTGGGGTGGAGGAGGGGGTCGTCCCACCCCACAAAGACTATGCGACGGGTTGTCGGAAGTAGGGTGGTATGGGTAAGACCCAATATTGATAGTCGAATCCGAATAAACGACCGGAGTGGGTGTCCAGCCACTGTATTCTGTCCCGCCTCGAGACGGACGGAGAACGGAACATCCCAGGGTCGTGACCGTGGAGGTTCGGGGCCGTGCGTTCGACTTAGGTCTGTGACAGAGGACCCCGGGGTAGGAGGGAGACGTGAAGTCTCCCTGTTTCGGTGTGAACTTGTCGGGCGGATCTAGTCGGAAAAAACTTCACACCGGATTCCTAGGGCCCCCGAGACTCTGGGAAACAACCTTAAGTGTTCTAGGAGGAAAGGTCGGGAAACAGAACTCGACGGGAACGAGTGACGGAAGGTGGCTCTTCTGGTCACAGTTGGCCACGCACTCCTCGTTTAGGTTCCCAGGTCTGGGGTCTGTAACTTCTCTAAACGTGTTTGGCTTTTGTTTCGGTGAGAACAGTGTCTGAAAAGGGAAAACTGAACTCTGTTTTATTAAAAAAGCAGTATTTTTATACAATAACTGTAAGTGTACATTATTGACATAAGAGAAAGAAAAATTCATTTAATTATTTACGCCCGAGAAGACAGGTACCCTGAGAGGTCCGTTCTTATGACCTCACCCAACGTAAAGGAGGAGGTCCCTTCGAAGGACTGGGTCCCTAGCTTGGAAGCTGAGGACGCAGAGGACTTAACTGTCCGTCTAAGAAATGGTGACTCAGTGGACCCTTCGGGCCGAAATTTTAGACTGGTCAGAGGTAGAGATTATACTATTTATGACTTTTTATCTTGAAATATTTTTTTTTTTTTATCTTGAAATATTTACTTCGGAGAAACCAAACTCAGGGACTATCAAAAATCCACAGAGTCCCGGATCTCCCTTTTCCGTTACCGTTGGGTGAGGTCGTGAGAACGGACCTTTTAGAGTACCTGCCTCCTCGGACCATCCGACGTCAGGTACCCCAGCGATCCTCAACCTGTGCTGACTCGCTGAAGTGAAAGTGAAAAGTGAAAGTACGTAACCTCTTCCTTTACCGTTGGGTGAGGTCATAAGAACGGACCTCTCAGGGTCCCTACCCCCTCGGACCACCCGACGGCAGATACCCCAGCGTGTCTCAGTCTGTGCTGACTTCACTGAATCGTCGTCGTCGTCGTCCCGGGTCTTTGGTTTTTCAAACTCTTGACGAGAGAATTCGTTGCTGGAATGAAACCCTGAAAGGACCACCAGGTCACCAATTCTTAGACGGAAGGTTTCGTCTCCTAAGTCCAAGTTGTGCACCAGCCCTTTATCTAGGGTGTACGGTGTCCCGTTGATTTGGTCACGAGGCGTTGATGACTCGGACACGTGAGACCTCAAGTGCGTGGTGTTAGCTCTGGGTTACGTCGGCTTAATTATTTATACAACCCAAACAAAAATTACCAGAATGAAACGGGGAACTTAGTTTTGCCTTGTCAATGTATCGTGAAAGATACACGACTCGTAGACAGATCTGTAAAACGTATCTATAAAAATATCTCCACACGTACATCCATAGTTAAATCATCGTGTTGTTAAGGGACTCCACTCAACATCAAAAAGGTAAAATGTCTACCCCTTTGAGTCCGAGTTTCTTCCCTTCAGGGGACAGCCTCCACTCCCCACCCCCCTTCCCACCTGACCTGAACTTGGGGTCCTCCGACCTATGAATTGGAGACCTCTTCGGTGTGTGGTGAAGTGGGGACGGTCGTCCTCGTGGGTTCGATCGGGTCTTCTCCGACTCTTAACCCCAGTTTGGGAGACTTTAAGAGTTTCAACCCGGGGTGAGTCCTTTAGGGGGTCCAAAGTGACCGACCTAAAGGGTCTCAGATTTCATCTTGTCCCGAGGTGGGGTTTGGGTCTGGACAAGTCTAGTGCACACACGAGTCAACGATTCAGTACAGGTTGAGAAACATTGGGGGTGATATCTGACGGTCACCCTAATGGACAGGTACCCTAAAAGATCCGTTCTTATGACCTTACCCAACGGTAAAGGAAGAGGTCCCCTCGAAGGACTGGGTCCCTGACTTGGGAGTAGAGGACGTAACCGTCCACCTAAGAAATGGCGACTTGGTGGTCGTTTCTGGAACAGGTCTAATGGAATGGACAAGGTTTTTCCGGACCGGTAGTGAAGGAGTGAGAGAGGACGATGTACCCAGAAAAACGACGGGGGACCCGTGTGGTTTGTCGAAGGTCGGAGTCCCGAAAACGTGGACGACAAGGAAATTCGTCCGTACGGAAAGGAGGTGGTCCCTCCGGGACCTAGAGTAAGACCGGATTACCCAGACGGAAGAGACCGAAGACATACCTTATCGTCGTGTGAGAGGAGGGAGTAGGAATAGGTAGGGGAAAGGGACGATATATAAAGGAATCATTGTGAATAGTGGTACACTGTAATATAATGTATACGGGACCAAATCCTAAATCGCAGACAGAAGTGACACTCTTAGTTTCGTATCATATTTCTTGGTCCGTAACATTGTCCAGGGTCACGATAACTTACACACTACTTACTCGACTCCTAACCTTGTCTTTTAAGTCCGGTCCAAATTCCCTGTCGGTGGGACAGACAGGGGAGGGGGGTGTTGTGGGATCCGACCCGATACGACTACGGTTTGCGAACGATCTAAAAAATTAAAAAGCTTTCTTCGACTTGTAGGTCTAAAAATACATCGTAGAGATTAAAAAAAATTATATGTGATCGTTGAATAAGTTTAATGGTTTTACTTTTTTGTCGAACCATTCGGTCTGGAATACATCTATTTACGTCAGTTCAAACCGTTTCGCCCGAGTGGAGGGTAACATTCCCCTTCACTATAAACTCGTCCCACCCCTCTGGTTTCTCCCCTTTAAACCCGTGTCCAGTTCGTCCCCGACTCCTTCTCCTTAGGTCCGGGTCACCCCCATTTCCACCCACCCCCCTGAAACTCGACACGGGTGGGGGACGTGTCCGAGTGTAGGGAGTTGGAGGGGAAGCCTTCATGGGGCCCAGGGCCGACCGACGTTCGGTACGTGAACTTCGTATACACACCTCACAAAACTCTTTCCTTGTGTGTTATGTGTCGTTTATTCCGACGAAGAGGCAGACCGGGCCTGCGCAGGGATGTGGGGCGGTCTACCAGGGGGTAGGCGGAGGGGTCGACTCCGGCCCCGAATCACTCCGAACCATCGCTGAGGAGAGGTAGAACGTTCCCCGCCGACCCTTGGAGAGAGGGACCCCGCCGACCCTTCTAAAAAGAACCGGGTGTCTGTCCTTCCGACTAAGTCGACCCTTAGAAGACCTAAATATTGGGGGTGGCGAAGTAGGGGACCACTGGGCCTCGGGGTCACACGACCGCAAATAACGATTAACAAAAGTCTGTCTACCGTACCGGGTCCCAGATTAAGGGGTTCCCAATCCCCCGCCCCTACGACCTCCTCCTCCGGTACGGGAACTGGCGACGAATGTAAGAACTCCTTTTACAAGTCCCAACTCCTCCCCCCGCCCCGTCACCCGTCACTGGTACCACTCCCGAATACTTTTCCTCCGGGTAATTCCGAAACCTTTCTCTTGTTCCCTCCTCCTCCTCTAAAACGTTCCGATCTCAGTTGGGATCTCAAGTTTCCCGACTATTTCGACCGACCTCTCACGGGGGAAGAGGTCTTTCAGGAGGACCTAACTTCAGACACACCGTTCCTTTTAGGGAGAAAATCCTAACCTAAATTCCTACCTTCCTTCATTTCCTGAATAACCCTCCCACCTTCTGGGTGGGTGTTGGATTATTCGTCAGGAATGAAAAATTATACTAGCGTTGTATTAAGTTCCCGAATATCTCAGCAGGAGTAAAGTAACCTAGAGTACTTGCTGCCGGCACTTACTTCTACGGTTTAATCTTACTCTTTTTCTTCCATCAGAAACTCTCCCATTTACTGATCGAACTCCAGTGTGTCAGTCGGGTGTTCCTAAGTGATCCCTGAAGAGACCACTAGACTACCAATTCTGAGACACGAAGGTTACGTCCCTCACACCCATGCTAGGAACCAGTCCCTTGATTCTAGGGTGACACACCGTGACAGTCTAAATTTTTTTTTTTTTTTTTTTCTACGCGACTCGTGGGTGACACGACCCCTATGTCGTGTGTCGTCTCCCGTTCGGTTGGTTGAGGGACGTAAGAGTCAAAGATCCAAACACTCTTGTCTGTCTATAATTGAGTGTTTTTCATTCAAGACTTTATTATTCCTGACCTTTCTCTATTTTGTCCCTCTACCTCCTCAGACCCTCGAATCCCCTTCCAATCCCTCCCGAAGTACCTCCTCCGTTGACAACTCAACTCGGAACTTCTACCTCGTCTTGGGTCTACACGGGTTAGAGTCCCTCCTCGTAAAGTCCGTCTTCCTTGTCATTCACGTTTCCGGGACTCCATTCTTACTCAAAAAACACACGTTCTTTGGCTTATTTATCGGTCACACTGACGTAGTCAAATTCTCAATACCCTCCACTTCGCACCCTGGACCACCCAAAATATATTCTCGACGCCGATATTTCGGACATATGGTTGTAGTGACCTGTGGTTTACGTGGGTGTTGACTCACTTTGACTACTCGGTCTCTAATATTGGGATACAAGGTCCACAACTTTGGTCCCGGGAGAGACTCTCCCGTTTACTGACAGGGTTCCACTGGTCGATTAGACGTTGTCTTCAACTCTAAACTCATCCGGAGGAATAAGGAAGTGGTTCAGAGTTCCGTCTCTCTCATTCGGACCTGAGGTGTCTTCCAAGACATCTTAAAGACTTTACACACAATTAAAAGACACACACTGTTAATCTAACTTGTTACCTGTCCTTAGAGAACTCGGTCACCCACTGGTTATTATCTTTTGTGTTGTGAGGGACCATGTTTGTCTATTCTTTTAAACAACCCAGTACATTGACTTTTCAAAGTCCCCTTTCACCGGAAGTCCTTACCGACCTAGGTCCCTAAGTTTCTAGGGTCCTCAGTAAGAAAGAAATAGAGAGACAGGACAAACGAAACCGTCCGAGAGGGGTTTTCTACCGTCTTCGTGATAGTCCTCGTCAATCCCACGAGTCGTCGAGTCGTATGAGGTGTGTCTGTTTCGAAGACATGAGGACAGTAAAGTCGTTTTCAACGTCCCGACCGAGGGTAACCAAGTAAAGTCCAGTCTCCCGGTAGGCACTCGGTTAGTGATATTAGTTCCCTTACGTGAAACGACTAACCGGTCTGAACCCTACACCTTGGGGAGGAAGAAGAGTACCCGACTTTAACCCTCTCTCTACCAGGGGTTTCCTTTTGCCTTCACGTTTTCGGTCTGACTTTTCCTTTTCTACGGTCCCTCCGGTTTCATTTCGTACGGGTGACGTCTCAACCTCCCACCGAGGTAGACGCACGGAGGGTGTCGGTACAGTTACGGTTCTCTGAGACGTTTCGTGTTTCTGTTACATGATCGTCGGGTGTGTCGGGGACGGTCCACCAACGGGGAGGTGGGTCTTCCGACCGTCCTCCCCACCCAACATCTTCGGAGGGTCTCACTGACAAGTGTCCGACACCGAGGGAAACTAGTGACTGTAGACCCGAACGACACCCTTGAGGAGAGAAATAAGTCATTTATAAGTGAGGGATGGAGGAACCACGGTCAGAGACGTGAGTCGGGGTCTATATATTGGGACTTACTTTGTCTTTTTCTTTAGGAAGAAAGACACGGGGTCTATATGGCTCACTCCCGGACGGAGTCCTGGAGACGTACACGGGAAGAAAGAAGGAACGGTTGATGAAGGTCGAACTGGAGTGAGGATGAGTAGGTAATCCAGGATCAATTTGTAGAGACCAGACTCTTCGGAGGAGATACGGGGACCTACTTCAGTAAGGGGGAGGGGTGAATACGAGAGGGGTAGAGAGGGACCTTTGAGAGAACCGGGAGTAGGGTAGGTTTCCCTCTTCGTCTTTACACGTCACCAATCTCGTGTCAGATCTTGGTCCGACTCCACATTTCACTTTCACAATCAGTGAGTCAACACAGACTGAGAAACTCTAGGGTACCTGACATCGGGAGGTCCGAGGAGACAGGTACCTTAAGAGGTCCGTTTTTATGACCTCACCCGTCGGTAAGGGAAGTGGTCCCTTAGAAGGGGCGGGTCCCTAACTTGGACCCAGAAGGCGTAACGTCCGTCTAAGAAGTGTCAGACTCGGTGGTCCCTTCGACTTTAGTCCGACAGACTCACGTTTAGAGTCGGAGAGTCACTTCTCGTCATACTGGAACTGGTTCAGTAAATTGAGAGTCGGAGGAAAAATTTTACTCTTATTATTAGTAGGGTGGGTACCTCCTAATATACCCTATAATATACGGTCCTCGGACCTTGTCACGGACTGTATAACATACACTGGTTATTAACGATAACAGTAATACGTCTTAATGAACAGCTGACTCCTAGAAGTGACGGTCCGACTCCCCTACCCCCACCCCACGTCCCTTCCCGAACGGAACCCGCACCGGTGTGGACCAAACGTCCACATGGACCGCGAGGCGGCCTCCAGACCTGACCTTTTGAGTTATTAGTGTATGTCTGACCTACCTACAAACTAGAGACTCTGGACACCTGTGAGGTAGGAAGTGGGGATACCGAGGGGAGAGGGGAGGGGGTCGGGGATGGTGGTCCCGAGTAGACGGGGGTGAGGGAGAGGAGGGTCTGAGGAGATTGGTGGGTTCACGTTAATTCGGTTTGAAAACTAAATTCTATAAATATTTCCGTGATGCTTACGGGAGATTATAGTCGAATATATAAAAATTAGACGGCAATTTCACTAAATTTTGCCTCGAGCTGTCTGCCCGCACTACTTTTAATTTTCAGAGGTAGTGGAGCGCAGACCGACGCCGCGAGGACGGCTGTTCCTGCGCCCCCGTGGAGGTCGGGCGAGTCAAGAACCCTTGGCGTCGGAGCGGGCCGAGGAAGAGGTCCCGACCCCGGTGTTCCCGAGGACGCATTAATTCAGTCCTCGCGGTCTCCGACCCCAGACCCCTCCCTCGGTGCGCCAGCGCGACGCGTGCGCCGGATTACTTGCCACTGTAGACGAGTAGACAAATTAATTGCTCGGGGATCGCGACACCGTCCTGTGTTCTTGGTGCAGGAAACACGGACGTCACCCACCCCCACCCCCCTTCGACCACCTCTCTGCTGACGTTTAAACGTCCTTCTAAGGTGAGGGGGAGTGGGTGGGGCGGAGGAAAATCTTAGGTCTCTTGCCTTGCCCGCGGATAGAAAGGAAAAGACGTTCCGCTAAAGGACCCTGAGTAAAAGACGCAGAAGACCACCCACCTGGTCGGAGGGTCGGGTAAGAAGAGGGAGGAGGGGTGGGTCGGGGAAGGGTCCTTTCAGACTTTATTTACTTCCGTCGCTCGTGTACCCAGGCACCGAAGGAGGTCCGGGTGGCACTTTTCCGCACTTAGTCGTCGCTTAATTTAGAGGGGTAGTAGTTGAGTGAGTAGGTGTTTACGGAGAACAGATGGGAGGTGGGTGACTGTTACACGACGGGGGATTCCTCTGTGGTCGGGGCTCCCGCCCGTTCCCTACCTGAGACTGGAGAGCTCCATGTCCTGGCCTGGTAGTCCACCCCGGGGACCTCTTGTGTCGGGGTTAACGTCCTTGTAAACCACCGCCAACAACCCCCAGTTGTGTCTACCTAGACGACAGTATTGAGGGGTACTTTAGACGGGGGTTCTACCTGTCAAGACTGGTGTGGGTCCTTCTAGGAGTAGCTTCAAAGAGGGGAGTTGAGGTACCTTTAACCCTAGGCCTCAAGTCCACCCTCTCTACCTAAACCTACGTAGGTTCAGGGAAACTCTGTAGACTCACCGTCATGACTTATGTATGCACCTATCGAGTGAGCCTTCTTTCGAGACCGAACCTCTATATTTACACCCTCAGTGACTGTGCGCACCAATCCTCTGTCTCACCTCGAAGGGTCCACCGAGTCACCATTTCTTAGGTGGGCGGGTCGTCCTCTGCACCCAAGTCAGGGACTCGTCTCCTAAGGGACCGTTTCCCTTACGGTACCTGTCTCCTCAACCACCCGGTGTCAGGCACCCCAATGTTTTTCTCAGCCTGTACTGAAACACTAATTTTGTTGTCGTTGTACCTCGGTCTCATCACCCCCTCCCACCTTGATATCTCACCCCTTCCGTACCCAAAGACTGTCAGAACCCCTGGTGAGGGTCTCCACCCCTTCCTCGGACCCACTACCTGCCTGGGGATTCTACGAGGCGGTGCCTAGAGACAGGAAAGACGTCAACTTCAGGTACACATTAGGAGAGGGGGAACTGACACCCGTCCAGGACTCCGAACGAAGAGGGGTCGTCTTATTAAGAATTCTAGATGGCAGACCTCCCGTGAATTTTCGGTTATCTTTCTTAGACCGACCCGTCTTCGTCAAGTTTAGGGTTCTCCTTCTTTTCTTTTACCTAAACTCGCTACCTCCCCTCACGGTCGGTGTGGGATCCGACTCCCTACCAGTCGTGGTCTGTGCGCACCCTTAGGGGGACACTCCGGAAGGAGGAAGGGTCCGTCGGAGGACAGCAGGTCCTACCACCCGGACCCCGACCGCCCGTCGCTCGGCTCCTCCGGGGGTGCGGTGTGAGGTGCCGACTCGGCTCTTAAGACGGGAGTGTCGACCCGACTGGAGGACGGCCGCCCGGAAGGAGATTTGTTCCCGGGTCACACAAAGGGATCCGCTCCTAAACCGACCCCAAGTGGGCCCTCGGACCAAGTCTGTCCTCGGGAAACTTCCGTTCTACTTAACCCGAGTTACAGAGGTAGGGCGACTCCCGCCCCCACCCCCCGTCCCCGGGCCGGTCTCGTCGAAGGTCTTCCGGAGAACAGGCCCCTACTCTTCTCCGAATCGCAGGTACGGGTACCGGCTCAGGACACCGACGTAGGAGTGGGGTGCTGGGTCGGTGGTGTCGTCGTTAAGGGTGTCGGAAACGGTCCCACTCGGGACCCGTCCTGTCTCTACCGGGACCTGTTTGTGCAGACTGACATGATGAACACGTGAATAAAATTCCATGTGACCCATTTTATGTCGACCGAGTAGGTTAGTGGCGAAAGAACCCAAAACAACGAAGCACGTTCCACTGTAGATGACTGTAAAATTTTCCCCGTACTTTGAAGGGACCACCGAACCACCAATTCTTAGGTGGAACACTACGTACCCTGAGACCAAGTTAGGAACCAGACCTTTGATTCTAGGGTGTACGGGTGACTCGTTGATTTGGACTTGTGGTGTCGATTCTGGGTTACGTCGGTTTATTTATTTTTTTAAAAACTTCACCTCCCCGCGACTAGTGACCGTTACTGGGCTTACAGGTGTTACCTATTCACTTAACACCATGTAGGTATGTTACCTTGCGACATGTCGTTACGTTTCATTACGGTAGGACCAGGCATATGGTACATAGGTGTTATATACATCTCCGGACCCCTACCTAAGACCGCAAAAACATAACGAAACAAACCGGTACGGTGTGTCGAACACCTAGAGTCGAGGGATTGGTCCCTAACTTGGGTCCGGGAACGGTGACTTTCGTGACTCAGGATCGGTGACCTAACTAATGGTCCTTTCAGGGGACCTACGACAAGAATTTCTTCCTTCTGAGACTCGGACTTACAACGAACCCTGTCCCCGGTTGTGTGTTTAACGAGATTACAAGGTGGGGAGACGACCGTGGGTCAGATAGAGATGTAGTTCCCCTAACAGGGGTTCTTACAGGGGCTAGTGAGGATTGGGCGGGTAACAGACTGAGAATGAGTCTACTTACGTAAAGAGAGAACCGAACGAAACCGGGACGGAGACCGGAGAAGTTTGGTGAGGGGAGGAGGGACTGTCGTACTTAATTAGAAGGATTTCACGACGAGACTAACTCCGAGAGGGGGACGAGTTGGTGGAAGTTACCGAGGGATAATGGTCCTCAAGTCTTTAAGGAATCGGACCTCAAAGTGCAAGGGTCCTAGTAGACTTGATCGAAGACAGGATGTAGTCAGTGGTAGGTGTCGTTGATTAAAATTCGGGAAAGGACTTACATGGGGTGTTTAGGAGTGGAGAACAAGATAAGGGAGGTGGAGTTTACGGGAAAAGGTGTAGGGACTGACAGTTTAGAACGGAAGAAAAAATTGAACTTCGAATTTATTGTGAAGGAGGAAAGACCAGTCTCTGTTTATGTAGGAAGGAGTAACAAAGTGAGGTAGGACGTACAGGATTAGGTATAAAGGAACCGGGTAACAGTCAGTTCAAGGTGAGAGTCCCTTAGTTCTAAAATTTTGTTAGTGAGCTACTATCGTTACGAATTAGGTTTCCTTACGATAAGACGATCACTTTGAAATTCGTGGACACTGATGTCTTCTACTGTATCATAACCAGGTCCCCCGGGAGGGACATTTCGTGCATCTGGTTTCCGGTGTTTGTGGTTGTCCCAACTCCTCTCTACGCCACTCGATTACAATCGTCCCTCCCGTAGTACCTCTCGACTAGATCTCTGACTTTCACCTATCCTGAGTCCCTCCGTCGTTCCAAGACTCATTTCTTAAACCTGAATCTATCCGAATCTGAGTTTAAGAAAAAGACGGAGAAACATCCGGTTCTCGGAGAAAGAATGGGATCTTTGGAGTTAAGTTTTACCGAAGTCACTTTTTGTTTCCCATAACTTGAAAATATTACTGTTTTAGGTTCTCATCGTAGTCGAAGTCCTTACCGACCTAGGCCCCCGAGTTCGTGACTAGAGTCCTACGATCGAGAAAGACAGAGTCCCAGTAAAAACAGATACGACCAAAATAAGAGTCCGTCCGGAACGGGAGTTCTACCTTTTCCGTAGGGTCGTCCGAGTCGACTTGTAAGTACTACCAATGAGGGGTGGGGGGTGGGGGTTGAGAAAGAATGGTTGACAAGATCCTAATGGAGACTCACCTGGTTTAACCCAGTGTTACTAGGAACATGGTTAGTGACTCGGGTGCCCAAACTTTTAAAAACTAACCGGTCCGATATCAGTGTCCGGGACTTGATTACCCTCCTCAGTCTGATTGGGTTTAGTGCTACTAGACTCCACTCCCTCCCCAGTAAAAGTTCCTTTAAACTCTGACACTAGTCCTCTCCGTAGGTTTCGTTGCCTACAAGGGATTTTGACGACTGGTCGACACCCTTGAACCCGTCAGGCAGGTTCCCGAAAGACTAGGAACCTCGGACTGTCAATTTTTTACCCTGAGAATCTCCGGTTGGGGTTTCGCCTCAACATCCACCAACTAAACGACTATAATCTTTCGGCGTCCGTGAGTGACCCATGGACTACTTTCAGGTGTCTTAGTCTTCGACCCTTCTTAGACCCGACCTTCTTCTCTTCCTTTCCCACTCTCACCGTCACATATAAGACTCTGTCAGTGTTCAAGTAGGTAGAACGTTCGACGAAAATACCATACTTCAACAGTGGGGACGGTAACTGTCTACCCCAGGTACAGGGAGGAGAACCGACCTCAAAACCGATACAACCTTCACTGTGATACACTGAAGAAAAACCAACGTGACCCAGAAGTAACACCACGTACCCGACGAGTAACGACGTGAGTCCGAAAGAGATCAACACCACTCACCCCAAGAGTAACGTCACTGAAGAGAACAACGTCGAGAACCGGACATCTCACTTCCGAGTCATCAACACCACGTACCTGAATCAACGAGACACCATATACCCTAGAATCAAGGACCTGGTCCCAAACTTGGACACAGGGGACTGAACGTTCCGTCTAAGAATTGGGGACCTGGTGGCCCCTTCGTGGTGATACACTGAGGACTTCGATTCAACATCTTCCACTGTGTCGTAGAAGGACCGGGAGGACCCTGTAAAGGACCTCAGCGGTACAACACTCCTTCGGGTTGGACGGGTTCCTCCGGTGTCTCGGGGGACTCCAGGACCGACTGTTAGTCGTAGATAACACACTCAACGTTCTACACACTCACTCGTTTGCAGTTCTACTGGGGTCGGAGTCCCTGGTACACTAACGTTGCCTTATTCTCTGGGACGAACCCTAGTGGATCGACTCGAATGACCTACGGTCTTGACACCGTATTACTTCAATAACGAAAACAAAATACCTGATTCAAACTCCACCAGATAATGGTATCGTTGTCTATGATCCTTCTCACCCGAGCACCCCTCTAACACTCGTCTCCGAAAGTACCCCTCAAAATGACCAGACTAGTGTGTTGTCTTACAGAGAGGTTTCGAGTGAGTGAGGGTACGGACCCAATTACGACCAGACAAGTTCTCTTTTTTTCCTCTCCGATGTGAACGTTGGGAACTCAGGGGACTCGATGTGTGTCGGGAGACGGGATGACCGTCTTCGACCGGGTCGGTGTGGGGACCCGTGTACGATACTTGAAGGGTCCTGTTTCACCACCGGAGTGTACGAAACCCCTGTTTGAGATGAAACGTCGTAACCAGGAAGGTCTTTGAGACCGGGTCGGCCGAGAGTGACTGAGCACTTACCGTGAGCAGTGGAAACTTTCACCTCCCTCACCCTCACCCCCCACCCTCCCTTCCTTCCCTCACTTCTCCGTTTAATTTGGGAACTTCCACTTGAACGATCTACAAACGTATTGGGTCCTCTACCCAATACGTTTGCCTCTTAAAGGAAAACGACTCTAACCTTCTCCGTTAGCCAGGGGTAAATAGTCGGGGTAAGACCAGAGTCGGGGAAGTAAGTCCAGGACACCGTAAAGGACCAAGAGTAAGACCGGGTGACAGGACCCATCCAGTGGAGACTAATTTCTTCCCACGTAGGTACGCACACACGAGTGAAAACAGCGTGAGAAACACTAGGGTACCTGACGTCGGGCGGTCCGAGAAGACAGGCACGCTGAGAGGTCCGTTCTTATGACCTCGCCCAACGGTACGGGAAGAGATCCCCTGGAAGGGTTGGGTCCCTAGGTTGGGAGTAGAGGACACAGAGGACGTAACGTCCGCCCAAGAAATGGTGACGCGGTGGACTCTTCGGGGGACTTCCTTCTCTCTACTACAATTTACACTTACCATGGGTCCACCACAGATGGGTCTAGTCCTCTATTAGGTCGATTAACCTAACAAACTTCGAATGTTCCTTTGTGAGGTGAGACCTGGAGTTTGAGGGTCCGTCGACGGTAGGGCGAAAGGGTCCCGTAGGGGGACGTCGAGACGGGGGGAGCGGGCATCGTGGGTACCCTTACCTGGGACGGGAGAAGTGTGGCCCTGACGGTAAACGAATTAAGAAATTGTAATTGGTGTACGGAAGAGACAGTCTTTTGAGTGACTGAAGTCTTCCTGTCAAATCTAGTGGGGCATTAACCTTTTCGGCTATAGTGTACAACATTTGTCTTCCACTGACACTTTTATTTCCGTTGCCTGTACTTCCGCAAGTGGTTTTCGACCGAAGGTCGGACGGCGGACTGGACTGTGTTTCCAAACAAGCTCTACCTTTGAAAAGAGGACGAAACAACATTTCCATCGACTCCGTCGGACTCGCTCGACAGGTTCCGTATAGTCGTGGGGCGCCTCTGAAAGAGGAACTTCAACCGTCTTCTTACCTTTCCTTTTTTTCTGACTGAAAGAACGGTAACTCCCGATAAATTACGACACAGACGTAGGAAGGGTCCAGGAGGGTTGACAACCCCTCTATGCCGTCTGACACTCCTACCACTTGCGACCTCGTCTCGAACGGCACCCGAACTCCGTTGAGGTCCTAGAAGTGACGTGAGAGAGTAAATTAGGATACTCCATCTTCATCCACGGTAATAGTAGAAGTGTACCATGGGTCTCTCCAATTCATTGAATGGTTTCCAGTGTGTCGGTTACTCATCACTTCGTCCCTAAACTTGGGACTAGAGGGGTGGATTGACGGACCTACCGTGTCCAGATGTGAGTGACCCAGGGTCCTATTGACGGACTTCAGAGGTAAGACCCAACTTATCACAGGATAGGTGGGTGGATGGGGTGGGGGAAGGTCTTAAACACAGGTGGAGACTTCTACCTACGTTCAGACTCACTTGAGGTCCCTAACCACTACCTGTCCCTCCGGACCACACGACACTAAGTACCCCAGCGTTTCTCAGTCTGTACTGACTCGCTGACTTGACTTGACTTGACTTCCACTGGAATAAACCTTTATCCAAGACACGTCTAGTTTAACTTAATTCTTAACTCAGTTCTACTCCGGTATGCCGTCTACTGACTTATTTCTGTTACACAATATACGTATGTCACCTTATAATGAGTCGGTATTTTTCCTTACTTTATTACGGTAAACGCCGTTACGCCTACCTGGATCTCTAATAAAATGTTTCACTTCATTCAGTCTTCCTCTTTCTGTTGATAGTATACGACAGTGAATCTCCACGTTAGATTTTATACTGTGTTTACTTGTTTCGTCTCTGTCTGAGGGTCTGTCTTTTGTTTCCCCTTTTCCCCACCCCTCTTCATTCAATCCTCAATCCTTAATTGTCAATGTTTGACGATGATATATGTTTTATCTATTCGTTCTAGGATGACATGTCATGTCTCTTGAAACAAGTCATAGGACATTATTTGGTATTACCTTTCCTTATATACACCATGCACGTACGAGTCAGTACAGGCTGAGGAACGCTGGGATACCTGACATCGGACGGCCCGAGGAGACAGGTACCCTAAGAGGTCCGTTCTTATGACCTCACCCAATGGTGAAGGATGAGGTCCCCTAGAAAGACTGGGTCCCTATCTTGGTCCCAGAGGACGTTAAGGACGGAACCGTCCGTTTAAGAAAATGGTGACTTGGTACACCCTTCGGGTTCCTTATATTTTCATACACATATATATATAAAAGAACAACAAGTCAGAGAATTTAGTACAGACTGAGAAACGTTGGGGTACCTGACGTCGTGCGGTCCGAAGGGACAGGAAGTGGTAGAGGTTCTCAAACGAGTTTGAGTGTAGGTAACTCAGCCACTACGGTAGGTTGGTAGAGTGGGAGAAAGCAGGGAAAGAGAAGGACGGAAGTTAGAAAGGGTCGTAGTCCCAGTAAAGGTTACTCAGACGAGAAGCGTAACCCACCAGTTTCATAACCTCGAAGTCGTAGTCAGGAATATATATTTGTGACTTAGTGAAACGACATGTAGTCTTTGATTGTGTTGTAACATTTAGTAGACATGAAGTTTCTTTTACTACTCCAGTGTAACTTAATCTCACTAGGTTACTGACCACAGGAATATTCTTCTGCCTTTAAACCTGTGTCACTATGTGTCTCCCTTCTGGCGGTACACTGGTACCTCTGTCGCTACCACACCGGTGTGTGGTTCCCTATGATCCCTTTGGACGTCGGGGATCCTCGACCTCCGTCACACCTTCTCAGAGGGGTCTCGGAAGTCCCTCGTGTTGGGACGACTGTGTAACTGAAGTCCCAAAGTCGGAGGTCTTGACAATTCTCTAATTCAAAGACAAAAAATTCTGTGGGTCAAACACCAGTAACAATGCCGTCGGAGTCCTTTACTTGTGTCAGTGGAGCCGGGTACAGACCCCTCTTTACAAGAGTTCTCCGACTCTCCGAACACCCTTTCCCCAGACCTCAAGTGACGTCCTCCAGAGAACAAACGACCTTTCCGACTTAAGGGTGGAACGGAACGGACGAACCTGTGGACGACCCCGTCAGACTGAAAGGGACCAAGAGACGAAGAGAACGACACAGTGAAACCCGTTCACTGAATCGAAGAGACTCGGAGGTTACGAGTAGTACCTAAATTCCTCTTTATTTGGGGGTCCTCCGTCGAGAATACAGAGTCATCTAAATCCGAAGTCCTCAACAGTGGTAGACCTCAAAGGAACGGATAACCAAACGGACGAACACAAACAGATTTGGTCACACCGGGTTGTCTCGAAAGGTATAACTCGGGAACTTTACACCGACGACACTGGTTCCTTGTCTGAAAATTTAAATTAATTTACATTTACACTTGTCGGTGTCCATAATCTAAGGAGAACGACGACATTGGTTGCTGGTGTCTGAATCACTGAAGTTTGCTGTATCTAAATAATGGGATATCAAGACCTCCCGGCTCCAGCCGTGACCCGGAGTGACCAGACGTTAGCTCCACAACCGTCCTGACACAAGGCAGGACCTCTGAAACCCACTCCACACCCCTCTCGTCTTAAACAGAAAACTAAAAGGTCGAAGATCTCCGAGTTCCTGGGTATAGTGAACCTGTAGACGAAGGTAACGACGTAGCAGGGGCTAAGACTAGGAGGACAGAGAGAAAGGACTCCTGAGAACACTAATGTGACCCGGAGGGGTCTATTAGGCCCTATTAGAGGGAAAAAGCTCTAGGAAATGACTTAGTATAGACGCTTCAGGGAAACAGTACAGTCCAGTGTATAAGTGTCCGAGGCCCTAATCCTGCACTTGAAACCCCCGGTGACAAGACGGGGGTTGTGTGTGTGTGGAGTGTACCGAGTACCAATGGTAGGACCTGTCGCGTCCAGCCCTGGAAGATTGTGGCTTCACACGGGACTCGGTCCGTGTGCACGAACGATTCAACGAAGTCAGTATAGGCTGACACGTTGGGGTACCTGACATCGGGTGGTCCGAGAAGACACGTACCTTAAGAGGTCCGCTCTTATAACCTCACCCAACGGTACGGGAGGAGGTCTCCTGGAAGGACTGGGTCCCTAGCTTGAACGTAGAGAATACAGAGAACGTAACCGTCCGTCCAAGAAATGGTGTTTGTGGTGGGTCCTTCGGTCCGTGTCTCATCCACGGGTTAATTACACAAGTCGACTACTTTAAACTTATAACGGAGAGGTTGTACACAACTTTCTACACGACCCAAAATTGAGGTTCAGGATCGATTTGAACCGTTTTACCTCTGTCTCACACCACGAAGATTGTCGAGTCCGTTCCGGAGACCTGTACCAAGAAAAGGGTCGAGATGGTACACTGGAATTCGTTTGGAAACACGTAGAGTCGTGACTACGGGAGCAGACATACTACTTTCCATTCCTCCCTTTACTTGGTACTCTTTGTCGATGGTCGTCGGAGTCTCTTTTCTTTTGACTTCCTAAAGGGGACACTAGGTCACCAATTCTGAGGTACGAAGGTTGCGTCCCCCGGGCCCAAGGTAGGGACCAACCCTTTGATTCTAGGGTCTACGACGCACCACGTCGGTTTTTTTCTTTTACCTTTTAACTCCGTTTCTCTTCGGTCCCTCGTCTGGATTTTCGTTCCACCACTCCTTCTCCTCCTTAGACAGGGTTTCTGGTCTTACGTGAAGTCTTTCTGCCACACTCTTTGGACGTCCCTTCGAAAGACACGATAGACCCTCTCACTTCTACCATCGGACCTGGTTCCTATCTTAGTCCCTAACTGGAGAATTTACGACACTATAGACGGACCTATCACGGGGATTTGAAAAAGACTAACAACTTGAGGATGAGTAGGTAGTTCTGGGTTAAGTTTACAGGGAAAAATTTCCTTTGACAGGTACTGAGAGACTTGAGTGGAGACTAGGTTGTTTTTCCCGGGTCCTAGAGACCTGGAGGGTGTCTTCGACATGACAGGATAGTGTACTGGATGGCTTTCAGTGTACCCGACCATTCACTGTCTAGACCTTACACTGGCGTCCACTAGACCGAAGTTACAGACACGAGAGTGTATGTGTAGGGATTTACGCGTGTATGTGTGTGTCCTCGTTTGAAGCCCTCTATCACTTCCTGTCCCTTCGGACCGCCCGACGTCAGGTTCCCCAGCGTTTCCAGCCTGCCCACTCACTAACTTGTTGTCATTCTTTTCGATACTAGTTGGATCTGTCGTATAAGTTTTCGTCTCTGTAATGAGACGGCTGATTCCAGGTAGATCAGTTCCGATACCAAAAAGGTCATCAGTACATACCTACACTCTCAACCTGACACTTCTTCCGACTCGCGACTTCTTAACTACGAAAACTTGATACCACAACCTCTTCTGAGAACTCTCAGGGAACCTGACGTTCCTCTAGGTTGATCAGGTAAGACTTCCTCTAGTCGGGACCCTAAAGAAACCTTCCTTACTACGACTTCGACTTTGAGGTCATGAAACCGGTGCAGTTCGTTTCTCAACTGAGTAACCTTTTCTGAGACTACGACCCTCCCTAACCCCCGTCCTCCTCTTCCCCTGCTGACTCCTACTCTACCGACCTACCGTAGTGACTGAGCTACCTACACTCAGACTCACTTGAGGCCCTCAACCACTACCTGTCCCTCCGGACCGCACGACGCTAAGTACCCCAGCGTTTCTCAGCCTGTGCTGACTCGCTGACTTGACTTGACTTAACTTATTGTTTATGTACGTGTACGAGTGTGTTGGGTGTGTGTGTGTACGTGTGTAGATATTTAGATAAGTGTATGTGTCGTGTGTCTATATGTGTTAGGATAAGAAAACGTGTACACACTGGTGACTTACGTACACACGTGTATATACGTGTGTGCGTGTATGTACGTCTGTCTGGTCTGTGTGACGGGGAGCGGGTTCGAACGAGGGGGCGTGTGTGTGTGTGGTGTACGACCGGGTATGTGGTCGGGTGTCCACGCATGTGTGTCTGCGCGTCCTTCAGGGGGACGGGTGTTTGGGGAGGTGTCCCGGATCTGGATTCTTATTTCAGATGTCCTTCGGGCCGTACGACGTCAAGTACCCCAGTGTGTCTCAACCTGTGTTGACTCGCTGACTTGTTGTTGAGTGGTCACCCTGTCGTGTACATCCGTATGGGTTTATGTGTACACATAGAAGTGTGTCGATCTTTACGTACACATAGTACTTATATTAGTCCGAAGGGACCACCGAGTCTGTCATTTCTTGGACGGACGGTTAAGTCCTCTGGACCCAGGTTAGGGACTCAGCCCTTCTAGGAGACCTCTTCCTTTACCGTTGAGTGAGGTCATAACGACGGACCTCTTAGGGTACCTGTCTCCTTGGACCACCCGATGTCAGGGACCCCAGCGTTTCTCAACCTGCGCCGTCTCGCCGATTGTGTGTGTGTGTGTGTACTTAAGTTAGTGTTTGTCTTTTTACAGATTGTTTATACACTTGACCTCGTAAGTTGTAAAGTAGAACGGACGTACGTGGGGACTGCACATATACGTATGAGTCCGTGTGTGCGTACGAGGACGAGAGACCGGAGTCCGGGGGAGGACGGGTGGGACCCGAGGTAGAGACGAAAGGCATTCCGGACCTCCGTCCATAGCCACGGGAGACCAGACTCTACTGACAGCCTTCCTTGTCAGTCGACGGACCGGAGTGGACAGTCCGACCCTCCATCGCCCGTCGTGTCACGTCCACGATCCTCCTCCCTACCCAGGTCGGGGTCGGGGCAGGAGTCTCGGGTGGACGGCCTAGGAACAGGGGGACTAGTGTGAGAAGGACTGGGGATGTGTCAGGTCAGGTACGTCTCAGTCCCCCGGTCTCCGTCTGGGTTGTGTGAGGTCCTCCGGGTCTACTCTTTAGACCCTCCTCTGTCCAGGTGGGACCTCGTGGGGGGCGGGGGGCGGTGGTGACCGTTAAGACTCGTCTCTCCTTCTCCTACATGGTGTACCTGACCACCCTCCTCCCCTCTCCCGCGGACGGCTCTGTCGGAGGATACACAGGTCTACCGGTCGGTAGACGTCAGGGGAGGAGGAGACCCCACCGGCCCGGACCACGGCCCCGTTCGGTGGAACCTCGACCACCTCGTGCAACCTCGGTTCACAGCGGACGGTTCGGCCCCTTACAAGGAAACTCCCTCCGCAGGCTTACGGGTGGTCGGTCCGTACCCGTCCGGACGACACGGGCCGACGACACCGGGTCGGAGAGTGGGGTGCCACATCCGTGAAGACAAGACCTTCTAAGATTCCAAAGTCTTAGGTCGGCGAAGTAGGTTAGTGAGTAAGTAAGTAAGGGACTTATGGTTTACGGATGATTTGCGACCGAGACCTCCATGTTACCGTTTGTTTCGTTCATAGACGACTCATGGATAGGAAGAAGGAGAGACGAGTCGTCCCGGTCACCCCAGAGGTCCCACCTCACCCCCCAGAGACAGAGGAGAGTCTGAAGATCCAGAGTAGACCCGAGGGACCTCGTACAACCTAGACCTGGCACGTACAAGTAGTGAGTCACCACAGAGGGAGACCGGGGTCCTAGGTCCGTGAAAGGATCCTTAGCCCCTATGTCAACGCTTGTTTTGTTTATGTATAGTCTGTAGATGAGACACAGTCAGTATTTCGACTACTGTTGTCACTCACTTGATAACTCGTGGATGGCATACGGCCCGTGACCCCTCTGTCGCCAGTGGGGTGTCCCCTGTCCAAAGACGGGATTGACTCGAACGTTAGAGACCCCGTCTTTCCTGTCTGCTCGATATCACTTTTTGTTCCCCACTCCCTTCTTGTCACTATAAGAGTAGGTAAACTAGTAAAATAGAAAAAAATTTTTTTATAAAATATATAAACCGACGTGGTCCAGAATCGACACCGTACACCCTAGATCAAGGGACTCGTCCCTAGTTTGGGTTCCAGGGACGTAACCCTTGTACCTCAGTATCGGTGACCTGGTAGTCCCTTCAGGGATAGGTATACCAGTAAAATCTGCCTGTCAGTCCCTTCCGAAGAGACTCCTCCACTGTACCTTGTTTCTGGACCTACTACCCTCCTCGGTAGGGAGTCTGAGGGACCCCTTCTTACAGCACCCGGTTCCCTTATCAGTCCCCCTTCAGGCCGTCGTCCTTGTCCGAGACACACGGGTTCTGTCGACACCCCTTGGTCCCCGGAACACGGTCTCGTCTACTCGGACCCCTCTCCTTTCCCACCCTCTACTCCCCATCCACCTTGGTACCACCCCAAGACCCCTTTCGTCCCGGACCCTTCTCTGGGGTCCCGAACGTCCCAACCTCCGTCTCACCCGGACACTCCACTGTTCTTGTAAGATACATCCTTCAAGAGGGGCCCCGGTTAGAGGTGTACCCGACATACACGTACCCAGGGTCACTCAGACCCTTTACTCGCGGTCCTACTAAGGGTAAAGTGTCTGTCCTTCCACCTCCGTGTCCTCTTTTGACGTTCAGACCCCGGGCATAGAGTAACCCACGAGGGTTAGGAAGGTCTCGTCTGTTTTCCCTCCACGAGGCTCGGGTACACCCGGGATGGGACGGTGGGCGTCTCCGAGGTCCGACCGGGTCGAGGGTCAGTCGTGACGGGGTTCGTACTCTAGACTTTTGGTGCAGGGGTCGGTTGGGGAGACGACCGCGGACTTCGACAGTCGGGGCTAAGGGGCACCCGAATCGGTGGGGCGTGTTCACTGTAAATAAATAAGGAAGCGTGTCCTCACACCACTCTTAATTAATAAATCGCGGCTCCTTCGTGAAACTTGTACTTTTCACGACTCCTACTGGCACTGTAATGTCTCTTATTACAAGGGGAGGAGTGCGGGCGGACGTCGCGACGCACCGACTCGACAGTGGAAGGTCCCAGGGGCCTGGGGGCGAGTACTACCCCTCCCCTCGTCTTTGTGGGGGACTGAGGGGTGTGGAGGGGTACCCCTTTTTTTTTACTAGACTCGAGTCTTACAGAAAAGATAAGTTCATCCTCACATCTCTCCCTTCCTTTTTCTCCTCCTCCCCTCAACGCCCCACCCTCCCTCCCTTCGTCCCCCTCCCCTCTTCTCCTCCTTCCTTTCTTCCTTTTTGTCCTCTGTCCTTCCTCTCTTCTTTCAAAGGTTGCCGAGGTCCGAGGCGTGGAGTACTCAATCCTTCCACCCTGTCTTTACTCAGTGCTGTTATGTCAAGGCCAAATATTCCGTGAAAGAGACACAATAAAAGTATTACAGACGTTTTGTCCCACCAAAGAGTCTCGTCTTGTTCCCAACGTCGGGGTAAAATGTCTACTCCTCTGACTCGGAGTCTCTACTCGTCGTCCGCAGGTCTAAGGTGTCGGACCGTCGTCACGTCCTCGTTTTTAACAACTTTCTTTACGACCCCAACCCCCCACCTCCGCGGGGACCCCGGAGATGGGGCTCTCAAGAGTAGAGACCGTCCTGTTCGGGGTTGAGGTCCTAGGGGACCCGAGGGAACTTAGACTCGGAGAGGGGAGATGACGGGACTCCCAGACACAGGGGGTAGGGGATCCACCCTCCCTCTAGAACAATCTCACCCCTCACTCCACCACCCCGTGTGTCTTGTCGGGAAGTCCCTTCGACCTCAAACTAAACTAAAGTATAAATGGGAGTTTCTTTAGGGTAGTCCGTCTTCTCAGTCGACCTCTGGCCTCAAAGATATTAACGGTTCACTCTGACAGAAACAAGGATGGAAGTCTCCTTTTTTTTCGAACGTCCGGTGTGAACTGAGGAGAGGAGGTCCGGTCTTGGCTCTGTAAGGGCACCTCCGTCTCTTGAGCCCTAAAGACCCGACAGACGTGTGAAGAAAGATCCCCAGGGTCGACACGGAAATAAGTAGAGGTGAGTGGTGTCGGCGGTCTTGGTACGGACGTAAGTCGAGTCAAGTCAGCGAGTCAGCACAGGCTGAGAAACGTTGGGGTACCTGACGTCGTGAGTCCGGGGGGACAGGTAGTGGTCGAGGCCCTCGAACGGGTTTGAGTACAGGTAGCTCAGCCACTACGGTAGGTGGGTAGAGTAGGAGACAGTAGGGGAAGAGGAGGACGGGAGTTAGAAAGGGTCGTAGTCCCATAAAAGGTTGCTCAGTCGAGAAATGTAGTCCACTGGTTTCATAACCTCAAAGTCGAAGTTGCAATCAGGAGGGTTACTTATGAGTCCTGACTAAAGGAAATCCTAACTGACCAAACTAGAGGAACGTTCGGTTTCCTGAGAGTTCTCAGAAGAGGTTGTGGTGTCAAGTGTTCGGTGTTAAGAAACCGCGATTCGAAAGAAATACGTAAATCATCCTCGAGTCATTTACAGACGAGCACACAGGACCCATAATAGACTCCTGGTACAAGTCCCTTTATCTCGTCCTGTCCCTCCTCCACCCCAACCCCTTTTCGTCTCCGGAACGACCCTGTCCACTGAATCGGAGAAACACGGAGTCAAAAGGGTATATATTTTATCTTCGTTTTTACGATCTGGTTGTAGTATCTGGTCACTCCTAAGCCCCTGACCAAGGGATTCACAAACTCTGCGGTGAACCCCAAAGGGACCGTCAGGTCACGAATTCTGAGACCCGAAGGTGACGTCCCCCGTGTCCAAGTCAGGGACCAACTCCTTTATTGTAGAGCTTTGGGAGCTTTATACCGGTTTTTTATTTTTACTTCAATTTTTTTTTTTTTCTGTCGCGAACCGTGCGTCGTTCATAAGTCTCGATGATCCTCCCTGACTAGGTTCGTCTCGGGGACCGTCGGTACACCAGGAGTGCCGATCTAATCTTTGGAGGTAAGGTTGGAGGACCTGTCTATTTACCGCATCCTTTCCCCCACTCCGAGGACCACCCTTTCCCGACCGGAGTCGGGCAGGGTGGAGGGCGAGGATAATGGGATGGGGGTGGGAGGAGTCTGGCGTCCTCCGAGAAATACGATTAGTCCGGAGTCCCCACCGGGACTGCAAAGGGACGCACCGGCGGACGTACCCAATATTGACTCACGACACACGAAACTTGGTCTTCTGTGAGGCCGACATTTAGTCCTCCGACGGGTACCCGTGCCTCCGGGGCGTCGGTGGACCGCCGGGAGACAGTCCCTCCACCCACCTTCGGGGCGCCCGAGGAACCTGTCGACCCTTGGACGACCTCGGACGACGGTACCGTTGTGCGACCGACGGGAGAGAGACGCACCCGGGGTAGGACGGAGAGGACCGTGACTCACTCGACCCCGAGTCGACCAATGGAGAGAGAGGAGGAGGGGGTCCCCAGTGGGTCCCCAGGGGTCCGAGGGGCGGGTGAGCGAAGGGGTCGGCCCATTTCGGTGGAGATTCTGTAGGGAGAGAATTATTATTGATTGTGGTCGACTGTTCATAACTCATGAATCAGGAAATGTTCTTAATTAGTGAATGAAGAGTACTATTGGGCAAGTTATGTGTTTTTCTGATTCCGGGTGTCTCCGAAGGGTCCACCACGTTCACCACTTCTTGGACGAACGGTTACGTCCTTTGCATTCACTGTGCCCACGCTAGGGACGTAACCCTTCTAGGGACCTCCTCCTTTACCGTTGGGGTGAGGTCATAAGAACGGACCTCTTAAGGTACCTGTCTCCTCGGACCACCGTATGTCAGGTACCCCAGTGTTCTCAGTCTGTGCTGACTCCACTGAATCGTGTGTCTTCCAAGTTTCTCCCGTTTTACCGACGGGTTTAGGTCAGTAGTGTAGGGTAATACTACTTCATATCAGATTCTACTCGGTCAGTCGAGAAAAACACAAAGAGAAAAATTTCTCGTTCAGTTCGGGAGGGTGGGGGTCTTTCGGAGATAACTTCAGGGGGAGGTATAAAGTAACCGATCGTTTCACGTTTCGGTCCCGAACTCGGACCCTAAAACCGGGGTCTCAAACTAACGTATCGTATTACGTTACCGATTCCGGGTCTGAGACGTCTGAAGGGAGTTCCCGGTCACCAATTCTGAGGTACGAGGGTTACGTCCCCCGTCCAAGTCAGAAACCAACCCCTTGATTCTAGGATGTACGGTACGTCGTACCGGTTTTCTAAAAAAAATTTCTTTCTACAGCTGAGACCTTACTCTGTTCGACACACTAGGACCCGTTCAATGACTTGGAGAGACCCGGAGTCAAAGAGAAAGACGTTTTACCCTATTGTCATAGACGAACCCTCTCAGGAACCTTCCTACTCTAGTCAATTATGCACGTTTCGTGAATCTCGTCGTTGCCCATGTCCCACACACGACCTCGAATGGATCCGAAGGGGGTCTTTGTCTACGATTCTACTCCTAAACCCAAGTCCAGGAGGTTACCTCCGGGTTTCCCCTTGTCCTGTCTCACTCTTCCTACGATTCGACTCCAATAGTGACTCCGTGGTAGGGTTGGGACTAGACGTCTCCCGAGACCTCGCACTCAATGTGGACAAACGGGACGGAGGGCCAGTCCCCTACCCTGGGAGTGTGACAGTCTCCAACGGATTCCCGACGGGGTCCCCCCTACTGTCGAGGGTCCGTCAAGTCCGAAAGACCCGGGGCCCGGTTTCTTGAAGGTCAGCAGGTTCTCGACACACGTCTTCGCTCCGTTCTCGAGCTATCAGTCCTCCTTTTGTGCGTCTTAGCGTCTTAGTGTCTTGACACCTTAACTCCTCTCTGGTCCTGAACACCTACCTTGGACGGAGGACAGAATCGATGACAATAAATAGAAGGATCCTAGAGTGACGTTTGGACAGACTGGTCACCTCGACAGGAGCAAAAATGTCCATGTTCCGGTGAACCAAACCGGTGCCTGTGTGTCTAAACCCCGTCCCTCGGTTTTGAGATCTTAAAGTTAAGACATGTCCAAAGTGACGTGGGACACCGGACCCGTACCCGGTGACGGACACCTTGGATGTCTTCTCCTACGACGTCCTCCTTTCAGTCGTTCGTCGAGTTTTCGGACCCCGTGGACCTTCTCCGACATGATCAACCTTACAGAATCCGTGGTTTATTGTCTTTTTAGAGTTAAGCTTGTCGAAATTATTACTTCTGTTAGAGATGAAAAGTACTATTCTTTAGGACTCCAATTCCTCGAGGATTCAACCAACTAAGTCGAGTCACCATCGTAGTCGTGTGTCGAGAAAAGGAGAGCAGAGAAAAAACGGTAGGAGTTATATCTAGTGCGGTAAGTTCCAGGGTTTTACCGACGGGTCTGGGGTCAGTAGTGTAGAGTTATCCTATTTCCCGTCAGGTTCTACTCGGTCACTCGAGAAAAAACACAAAGAGAAAATATTCTGGTTCAGTTCAAGGGGGGTATTTCGGGGAGGATTTCAGGGGGAGCGTATAGAGTAACCGATCTCAACCCAATGTACTGGGTTGGGTTGTTTCCCTGTATTCTTGGTACTAACCGAATCTGTTCCTCAGATATTTAATACCGGGTAACCGTTTTAGACCGGGTTCGGACGAAGATATTATTTTCACATAACCACGTGTTGGTACGGGTTATAAAAATTGTATACCGGTGAAAATACGATGTTTCTCAAATTTTTTTTTTTAACATCCAACCCAGTACATTGGGTCGAGATTGATTACTCTATACCCTCTCCCTGAACTCATCCTCGAAATACCCCTCTGAACTGAACGAGAATAAAGTACGTTTCTACCCGGGTTATTTCCTGTCTTTACCATACCTGGATTGTCTTCGTCTTCTATAATTCTTCTCCACCGTTCTTATGTGTATTTTTGATATATCTTCTCTAGAATTACTGGGTCTATTGGTACTACCACACTAGTGAATTCGGTCTGTAGGACCTTACGCTTTAGTTTACCCGGAATCCTTAGTAGTGCTACTTGTTTCGATCACCTCCACTACCTTAAAGTCAACTCGATAAAGTTTAGGATTTTCTACTACGACACTTTCACGACGTGACTTATACGGTCGTTTAAACCTTTTGAGTCGTCACCGGTGTCCTGACCTTTTCTAGACAAAAGTAGGGTTAGGGTTTCTTTCCGTTACGGCTTCTTACAAGTTTGATAGCGTGTTAACGTGAGTAGAGTGTACGATCGTCTCATTACGAGTTTTAAGAGGTTCACTCCGAAGTTGTCATACACTTGGTTCTTGAGGGTCTACAAGTTCGACCTAAATCTTTTCCGTCTCCTTGGTCTCTAGTTTAACGGCTGTAGGCAACTTAGTGACTTCTTCGTTCTCTCAAGGTCTTTTTGTAGATGAAGACGAAATAACTGATGCGGTTTCGGAAACTGACACACTTAGTGTTATTTGACACCTTTTAAGAAGTTCTCTACCTTTATGGTCTGGTGGACTGGACGGAGGACTCTTTAGACATACGTCCAGTTCTTCGTTGTCAATCTTGACCTGTACCTTGTTGTCTGACCAAGGTTTAACCCTTTCCTCATGCAGTTCCGACAAATAACAGTGGGACGAATAAATTGAATTTACGTCTCGTGTAGTATGTTTTGCGGTCCTACCTACTACGTGCTCACCCTTATTTCTAACGGTCCTTTTTATAGTTATTGGAGTCTATACGTCTATTGTGGTGTGAAACCGTCTTTTACTTCTCCTTGATTTCTCGGAGAACTACTTTCACTTTCTCCTCTCACTTTTTGAGTTGTAAGTTTTTTACTTCTAGTACCGTAGGCCAGTAGTGAAATACCGGTTATCTACCCCTTTGTTACCTTTGTCACTGTCTGAAATAAAAGAACCCTAGGTTTTAGTGACCTCTACCACTGACGTCTGTACTTTAATTTTCTGCAAACGAGGAACCTTCTTTTCGATACTGGTTGGATCTGTCGTATAATTTTTCGTCTCTGTAATGATACGACTGTTTCCAGACAGATCAATTTTGACACCAAAAAGGTCATCAGTACATACCTACACTCTCACCTGGTATTTCTTTGGACTCACGGTTTCTTGACTACGAAAACTTGACACCACAACCTCTTCTGAGGTTGGTCAGTTAGGATTTCCTTTAGTTAGGACTTATAAGTAAACTTCCTGACTACGACTTCGACTTTGAGGTTATGAAACCGGTAGACTACACTTCTTGACTGAGTAACCTTTTCTGAGACTACGACCCTTTCTAGTCTTCCGCCCTCCTCTTCCCCTACTGTCTCTTGCCCTACCAACCTACCGTAGCTGTCGAACTACCTGTACACAAACTCGTTCTAGGGCGTCAACCACTACTTGTTCCTTCGGACCGTACGACGTCAGGTACCCCAGTGTTTCTCAACGGATGCTGACTCACCGACTTGACTTAACTACGATGTTTCCATCTATCATCGTCATCTTTGTCAGGCCGGGTGTCTCGGGTTTTCTTAACAATAAAATGAGATGTCTTTTGGTCAAAGAACTGGAGACCAATTTGATTAACCCTAAGTAGGGTGCGACCTGACTCAGTAACAGAGGCTCCCTACTTATACCTTGTTTTACTACGAGGTACTCACTGTCTCCTGCCACAGACCCGACCGTCAATTCAGTAAGAGATCCAGAAACGATGAGTTTCGTAACAGGTGTCTGGTCGTCGTCGTCGTCGGAGTGTACCCTCGTCTCAGACCTGCGAGGAGGGTAGGAAGTGGGGTCTGGTTGGCTTTGCCCTGGATGTGAATTGGTTTAAGGGTCCCCCAGACGCATGTACATTTTGCGGAATCGGGACCTCTGTCCACTTCCCTGTCCACCCCCCCCCATCCCCCCCCGACCCATACCCTTGACGTGGTCTAACTTGATTTCGTCGGACTCAAGTTCACGTCTGACACTAGAACTGGTCGACACTCCACCACCCGTCCAGAACGGTGGGAAATCCTAGAATCGTGGGTATGGACGATTTTACGGTGGTCAACCGTAGGACCCGACGGTATTGTCTCAAGGGGTTTGAGAGCCGAATCTTATTGACAAGACCTCTCGGACTCAGCCTGTAGTTCCAGAGTCGTCCCGACGTGGGAGAGGTTTCCGAGGGTACCTCCAAGGACGGACCGAAGAAGGTCGAAGAACGTCGGGTCGCAAGGAGCCGACACTGATATAGGGAGGGTAGAGACGGAGACAGAAGGGTACTGAAAGAGGGAGACATAGAGAGGAGAAGAATTCCTGTGATTAGTATAACCTAATCCTGGAACTTAGACGAGTCAGTACAGGTTGAGAAACGCTGGGGTACCTAACATCGGGTGATCCGAGGAGACAGGTACCCTAAGCGGTCCGTTCTTATGACTTCTCACCCAACGGTAAAGGAGGGGGTCCCCTAGAAGGGGTGGGTGCCTAGCTTGGGCGTAGAGAACGTAGAGGACGTGACCGTACGTCTCCCTTCGGTCCTGAGACTTGTTGGGGCACAGTTAAAATTTTATAAATAAATAAACCGACACGACTCAGAATCAACACCGTGTGCCCTAGAAATTAGAAGGAATACAGTACGTCCTAGAAATCAACGTTGCACACCCTAGATCAAGGGACTGGTCCCTACCTTGGGACCGACCGGGGGACGTAACCCTCACACCTTAGGATTCGTGACCCGGTGATCCCTTCAGGGGGACTTACTAGGGTAGAGTTGAACTAATGTAAACATTTTTGAAATAAAGGTTCAGTCTACTGTGAGTGTCCAAGACCCGTAATCTTGAAGTTGAGTACAAATACCCCCTGTGTTGACCTGTACCCCCACCGTGCCGAACGTATACTGTGTGTCCACTTGTCCTGTGTACACGAATGCAGATCCCCCTCCTGTCCCGGCTTCCTCCCTGTCGATCGGTCGAACGACCTTCGAAGGACCTCCAGCGACCAGGTTCCACCGGAGTTCCTCTGGTAGAAATGAGGGAGTTGACGACTACCCGACTCTACAAAGCCCCTGGAGGACTCAGACATCTTTGGTCCGAACTTTTAAGAGTCGTCAAAGGGCCTACTCTTACTCCGTTCACTCCGTCGGTACACGTTCAAAGCGCTTTCGTAAGGAAACAAGAGTCCCCACCAGTTCTTCCCGTGTGGCGAAAGTTGAACCGTGGTTCACGGAGGAAGTGGAGTGGGGTAGGTCGCGCCCAGGAGTCAAGGCGAGGAGACAAGAGTTGACACCAACCCTTTGGTCACCCGAGACGGGGTTGCAGATGACACACTCGTCTATTTTCAGATAAATTGAAGTGTCTATTTAACTTTTGTAGCTTTTCACATGGGACTCGTGGATTGACCATAAACTTTTGGTGTGTACCATTCACTTACTCCTTAATTTAAGGGTTTAGGTGTAAGGAGTGGTACTGAGTGTTCCGGGTCGTACCAGACCCGGAGTAAGGAAATGACCGGAGTAAGGATGGTAAAGGAGGGGTTTGGAAACCCAAGGTTGATGTGAATAGAGGTTCGAGAAAGGTTTTGTACGGTTTGGGGGAAGTTGGAGTCCCGGAAACGTAAGCGACACGGGAGCCGGCCCTACGAAAAGAGGTCTACGGGTACAGACTAAGAGAGAGAGAGAAAAATTATTGTCCTTACGGACGAAAAATTAAAATAAAAATAAAAACCGGTGTGGGACACCATACGTTCCAGGATCAAGGGACTAGTCCCTAGCTTGGGTCCGGGGGTCGTAACCCTCATGTTTCAGAATCGGTGACCTGGTGGTCCCTTCGGTGGACCGAGAGAATAAAATAAGTCTAAAGACACGTTTACGGCGAAGGAACCTGTCCTTAAGGGGCGGTGAGTTACAAGTGGCGGGGGAGGACGTGGAGGTAGTGGGAAGGGGGTGGGTCGGCTATGGGTCAGTATCAGATAGGGTAGTCTGATGAAATAACAGAACTATCTTGCGTGTTGACCGCACACCTTAAGAGTATCCGTAAATAAATAGGTAACCGGTGTAGGAGTCACGGATCTTGTCATCGTCGTGTATCACCCACGAGTCCTTTTTAAACGATGAACTGACTTACTTGGGGAAAAGGTGGGCTTAGGTCAGGTGGAGAGTCCCTTGTGAGTCCGTTTGGGGTCCGGCGACGTGAGTTCCGGACTGTTCGGAGTGGGACGTCACCTTAAAAGGTCTACTTCGACAAGGAAAACAAACAGTTGGTCCGCAAATTAGAGTTGGGTAGTGACCCGTCCTTCCTTGGACGAAACGATTTCCTGTTTTCGACAGTCATAGTATTCTCCCGGAAGGGTTCTCCTTTCGTGGCGAGTGGTGGGGGTGGCGACTATTCGTAGGTCACTGGGGGAGCAGAAAAGGTGGGTGTCTGGACTGGTGTCCGACTCGTGGGGACACGGGCGAGGGGCCGGGTGTCTGACGACCTTCCGGGAAGTGACCCAGTTCTCCAGAAATTTTGAAGGACATATTGTCGGGAAATTTTAATCGTAATGAGTGGAAGAAAAAGAAAGGTGGGTGAGGTACAATTTTTAAATGTGTACATTAGATGTACATGACTGTTACTTTTTACAGATCTTGTGTCACTCTTCGTCATTTTTCCCTCACTGAAAGTGCGGTAACTCCCAATAAATTACGACACAGACGTAGGGAGGGTCCAGGAGGGTTGTCGACCCCTCTGTGCCGTCTGACACTCCTACCACTCGCGACCTCGTCTCGAACGGCACCCGAACTCCGTTGAGGTCCTAGAAGTGACGTGAGAGAGTAAATTAGGAGTTGTTGGGATACTCCATCTTCATCCACGACAATAGTAGGAGTGCACCCTGGGTCTCTCCAATTCATTGCATGGTTTCCAGTGTGTCGGTCACTCATTACTTCGTCCCTAAACTTGGGACCCGAGGAGTCGAGTACCGGACCCATCGTGTCCAAATATGTGTGGTCCAGGGTCCTATTAGCGGACCTCAGAGGTAAGACCCAACTTATCATAGGATAGGTAGTGGGGGTGGTGTGTGTGCTTTAAGTACAGGCGAACACTTCCACTGAAATAAACCTTTATCCTAGACACGTCTACCTCAACTTAATTCTACTCCTGTCCGCCGTCTATAGTGTGTGTGTGACGTCTACTTATTTATTTCTTCTACATAACACAGACACACATATGTGTGTGTTTCCTGATAATGAGTCGGTAATTTTTCTCACTTTATTACGGTAAACGTCGTTGTACCTACCTGGATCTCAAACAATATGACCCACTTCATTCAGTTCTCTTTATAGTATACTGTGGAGAATATACGTCTTATATTTTTCTTTACTATGTTTAATTGAAAAAATATTTTGTCTGAGTGTCTGAATCTCTTCCTTGAGTACAAATGGTCCCCCTTTAAATCCACCCTTCCCTATCAATTCCTCAGATCAGGAGATCCCGACAATATAAGAATGGGGGTAAAATGTCTACCTCTTTCACTCCAAGTCTCTCCCTGTGTCGATCAGTTACCATCCTAGTTGTACATATGTAACAACATAAAGTTTACCTATTGGTTGTTCCTGGATGATAAATCGTTTCCCTTGAGACGAGTGACAATACACCGTCGGACCTACCTTCCCCTCAAACCCCCTCTTACCTATGTACATATACATACCGACTCAGGGAAACGACAGGTGGACTTTGATAGTGTTGTGACAATTAACCGATATCAGGTTATAATGTGCTTTTCAATTTTTTTTAATATATACATTAGGTGTACACGACTGTTACTTTTTTTACGGTTATAAAGATTTCAAACCACGTTTCGTCTAGTAGTGAGAGGTCTAAGGTTGGGGGTACCGTTTCTACTTTTGGTGTAAGTTTCCATTACCCACGGGAACCCTTCCGGACCTAAGAAAATAAATTGTACAAGAACATACCTCGGGGATCGTTTAGAAGATCCCAACAATATAAGAATGAGGGTAAAATGTCTACCTCTTTCACTCCGAGTCTCTCCCTGAGTCGATCGGTTACCACCCCGTCGTCACTTGAGTCTGCTAGACAGACCGAAACTAGGAGTGAAACTGGAGATGTAGTATGGTGGAGAGTCGTCTTTTCAAGAACCAAACCAAAAATTGAAAAAAGGGGGAAAAGACAAGGTGCAACAAGAAACTGAACGAAAAGAGTACATTATGAAGGTACAGACCTTGTAGTTAGGTACCGTCTGTGTGTCTCCAGTGGAGTAGAAAAAATTACAGAGACAACATAGGGTTCGAGGGTTATGTGTCGTGTCCTGATAATTATAACAAACCAAGTTTTACCAGGTAAACATTAGTAGAATTTAAGAGTCACGTATTAAATAAGTTTACACTTGATATCATTTATACACTATGTCACTTGTGAAGTTCCCTTTTAGTTATTCTAGATATGAATAACCCGTCCTCTTCCAGACTCAAAGGACAGTGGGTGTCTGAGATCCGATTCAGACTCTCTACTACAACCATCTCTTTCATTTACGAGGTACTAGGTCTTATAAGGATCGGGGTTTCTTCCTATTTTGTACCAAGTATTCCTACTTTGTAGGGAAAACGACTAGTCGATGTACAGATTCCCGAGGTCTTCTAGTTCGGAAGTTTCACACCACTGAGTAAACGACTTGTTGTTACGGACCATTAAGTGTTTCGTTGGGAGTAGTGTAGTGTCAAACAGACGTAGAGGTTTCTTTTCAGGATGAGTCTCAGAGGGGACTCGTCTAGTTCTCTTTGGTTAGGAGAAAGGTGAAGTCTGTGACCTACGAAAGTCCCCTGATCGGATTTCTCACCCGAAGGGACTACCGAGTCGTCCATTTCTTAGCAGGACGTTACGTCCTCTGTGTCCTCTGAAGTCAAGCTAGGGACCCAGTCCTTCTAGGGGACCTCTTCCTTTACCGTTGGGTGAGGTCACAAGAAGGACTCTTTAAGGTACCTGTCTCCTCGGACCGTCCGATGTCAGGTACCCCAAGGTTCTCAGCCTGTTCTGAATCGTTGATTTGGTGGTGGGAGTGTCTCTCCCTCTCAATTCCCGTATTCGACAGTATTTCAGTTTTGCTTTGACGGTTATTGTGCCCAAAAGACAGAGGGTTCTCACTGAGTGGGTCACTTTTGGCCTCATGAATAACAAGGTTCACAGTTTTAGACGTCTTGACGGAGGTCCTAAACCCAGAGTAGGTCGAAGTTACTTGGTTTGTAAGGTCGTAGAAGGAGGTCATGGACACTTGCGACGTAACAGAAGAGGGACACCGAAAACAAAAACTTTCGAGTATTTCTCCTTGGGTCCTTCAGTCCTTTGTCGTCCCACTGGTAAAGGAAGGGGTCCTGTCGGAAGTCGGTCAAAGATGTACGGAGAACGGTCCCTGTTTTGACCGTGGATCTGACGGGGCCTCCTGCGTCTTTTGGTCCTGGACCGACCCCCGACTTTACATGAGGTAACTTCTTAGGAGACCGGAGTCGTGACCTTCCTGGTCGGTCGCCGTCACTCTCAAATAGTAGTAAACCTCCCTCCATTGAAGTTTGTCCCCTCTTTACGAAAACCTCATTAAGATAATCGTGACCTAAGACCTTACGGAAAAGATAAGATTCATTATAAGAGACGTCGGGACACGGGAGGTATCTCCTCCTCCTTTAACCGGCCAAACATCTACCCCTTTTCCGACTCGTAAAGATAGAGGACCAAAATAAATATACTCCCTTAAGTGTTCTATTAGAGTCTTGTGATGCCAAACGGAACACCCCAACCGAAAAAGAGGTAACAGGATGACTTATATAAAAACCACGTATACAATCAGGCATTACTCAATATATTTTTGGTCCTATTACACTGGATACAGTCAAAAGTCGGAACTACCCCTGACCTTGTTCTTTGTCCCCCTATTATCAATTGTGGATATTTCTTGAAACACCCTGAAGGGACCACCAGGTCTCCGATTCTGAGACATGAGGGTCCCAAGTTAGGAACCAGTCCCTTGATCTAGGACGTACGGTGTTTATTCTCAAGTGTACGACGTTGATTTGTAGGACACACGGGGTTTATTCCGAATCACGTCGGTTTATTGAAAAATAAAAAATTTCTCAAAACATACCTGACCTGTGATAGGTTCGTGAAACGTACTTAGTTGTAAATTGAGTCTATTACTGGGTTGTTCTCTCCATGAATATACTAATAGGAAAGTGTCTATTCCTTAGACCCCATGTTTCTCCAATTCATTGAACGAGTTATAGTTTATTGATCTTTTACCAGTTAGACCTTAAACTTGGGTCTGGACGGAACTACTAAACACGAGAATTGAGATACCTCGTAATACACTAACATAGTCCAGATTTCTATGAATTTTATTTACCTGAGAGACACTGTCTGTGGTACTAACTGGGTAGTTGGTAAGGTCGGAAAGGAGGTAGGGGCATAGTTGGTGGTCCAGGTCTTTCTGATAAACGAAAGGGTCCTAAGAAATTTCAAGACCGGTTACTCTACCTCCGTCTCCGGTTGACATTATTGACACCCTTACCGAAACGAAAGGGATTATTTTTCTCGTTTCCTTCTTCTACGGGGACACGGGAAATAAGGACGGAACCTTCACCTACACTACGGACCTTAGTACCGTTGGTGAAACACTCGACTCCCTGTCCAGTTCTCTTCGTGTCACTGGACCTTATCGGACTCGAAACCTTGACTGAAGCGATGGGAATCCTTTAGAAAAAAATACCCTTTTAATTTGGGACAAACAAATGTAGTGACTCGATCCAAAAGAAATGAACGTCGGTTTTTAGTGTAGATTATAAGAAAAGAGGGAAAGACAGAGAGAGAATTAGGACGAACTTTCATTGATGAAAAATTTTCGGTCGTAGAATCTTTCTCCCTGTCACTCCTCGAAGAAGGTCTCCTATAGACTGTATCTTAATGTGAGAGGACGTCTGTACGGTAAATGACTCGTACGTGACATAACGTACACATAGTATCCGAGGGTCAATAAAAGGGGGTTGTGAGAGTGTCGGATCCTCCCTCCGGTATAAGTGGAGGTAAGATGTCTGTTCCTGTGACTCCACGACCCGGAATTCTTGAACGGGTCACCCATCCGTTGTCTAAGTGGGTCCGGTCAGTTTGGAATTCGGGTCCCAGAGGGACTAGAGTCGTCTCCAGTGAGGTAGGGAATTCTCAAAGAGGTTGAGTAGTCTGAGGTCCGGAGACAAGGGAGGACAGGGGAGTCCCGATCATGGAGTGGGAGTCACGGAGTCGCAAGAGTAGACATTTCACCCCTACTATCATCCTGAGTGAGTGTCCCAACAACACGGTCAAGTCACCTTATTAGGTGAACCGTACCTCGGATCGTGGACCCCTTGAGAGTTGTCCGTCTCAATAATAATGGTAGTGATAATAATTTATGGATCTCAGGACAGGTGTTCTCGTTAAAGGGTCTCGTCGTTACTTACCTTTCCTCTTCGACTCTCTTTGACCCCGGACTACAGACAACTCGAACTGCACTAAAGTACGAGGGGGTCGGACCCGCGTGCACGTGGGAACCCACTGTAGAACCTTCCGAAAAACACGTCTCGACGGACTCCTTCTTCCGAAGACGGTTTGTGGGACAGACCTTTCCTCGTGTGTCAGTTCCTTCGGACAGAGGACGGTCCCCGAGTCCCTGAGTCCCCGACCGACAATCGTAGTGACCGTCCCGACCGGTCACGTGTCCCGAACCTTAAGTGGGAAACCGAGTTCCGGTCACACCGACGGTCGACGTCGTTCTCCCTCCCGCTCCTCCTCCGTCCCTCTATCCCTCTTTCTCTCTCCTCTGTAGAGGAACGACTCGGGGTCCGGTGTCGTTTACCTCAGTCGGAGGTCGTCCCCTCCCCTCTCCCGAGACGAATTAATTAATTAGGAAATTACTGTTGCATAAGTGACGGTTCGTAAACCTATGTGTTCGAAGTAACTTTGGAGTAGTGTAGGGAGACTACCTTCATGATAATAGTAGAAATAGAACTTCCACTCCTTTTGCTCCGTGTCTTTCCAATTCGTCGAACGGGATCCAGTGTATCGATTATTGACCTCCTCGGTCTTAAGATCGGGTTCACGGGTCTGGGGACTTGGTCACGACGATTCGTTATTTCTTCATTATTCTGGAAAGTAAGATTATCCCGACCCTCTCCTCTTTATCTGATATTTGTTTAGTTATTTACTACTTTATTGAGACCTACCACTGTCATTAACTAATTTAGTGGGTATAGACTACTTAGACCACCGCCCCGCCTCCCTCGTACACCTTCCGAAGATTCTACTTTACCTCAGACCCCAGGAGGAGCTTCCTTCCCACTCTAAAAGTGACCCTTGATTGACCCTTGAACCCGTACTTTCCGTACTGTTTATCACCCGACCCGTACAAGTTTCCGATTCTCTTTTCTTTCATCTGACCCTCTTTTGACACCTCGGTCTTGAACCATACCCGTTTTTTCGTCTGTATGTTAACCACGAGGTATTTGCCAGTGACACCCGAAGGGTCCACCGAGGCACCATTTCTTAGGTGGACGGTTGCGTCTTCTCCTCTCAAACTAGGAGTCCAGTCATTCTAGGGGACCTCTTCCTTTACCGATGGGTGAAGTCATAAGAACGGACTCTTTAGGGTGCCTGTCTCCTCGGACCACCTGATGTCAGGTGCCCCAGAGTTTTCTCAACCTGTGTTGAATCGCTGATTTGTTGTTTACCAGTAACCTTTCTCATAGAACCTCCAATTTGGTACCCTCCGAAATCTCTTGGTCTCCTTAACAAAGATTCAGGAGAAAAAACAAGGTCGTAGACGTAGGAGTCATCATGATATCTCAGTGTGGGTCCGAGTCAGGGTCTCGGGCTCAGGACTAACCAGGTTCTACAAGTACGGGGATCGGTCTCTAACCCGACGAGTACCAGTGCACTGTGTTAGACCGGTTACCGTCCGTTCAAAGATCCTTCCAAAAAAAAAAAAAAAGGGAGTGGGAGTTTTGTGCTTTGGAGTAGGTTCTACCGGGAACATAATCACTAGACAACGAGCGTCGTCTTACGGGGATTTGAATCGTCGAAATTTGTTGTTAATTTATAATAGAGTCAAAGACACCCAGTTTTTAGACCTTCACTGACCTCCACTAAGACCAGGTCCCAGAGAGTCCTTCAACGTCAGTTCTGTAGTTACCACCAACGGTAAGAGTCTCCCTAAAGACAATTTAGAGAAGTCCACTTCCACTTCTTCCCACAGTCTCCAGTCGAGTAGGTCAGGGTTGGACGTCTGTGGGTCAGGAACTGAAAAGGGTTGTGTGGCTAGGGTCAAATTTGTAGTGGAGGAGGTTCTTCGGAAGACTCTAGTTGAAAATCTTTCGTCGAGGAGGGACGGGTACGGTCTCTCAAAGTCAGAATAGGGGAGACGGTTTGACGGACTGTGAGACGAAAATTGAATGGAAACAGGGAAGAACCAATAAAAGGAAAAACCTAGAGAGATGGAAAAACCTAAGAGATGATCTTATATATGAGGTGCTTCGTAGTCTAAAAACAGATAGAACAGGAAACGATCTAGAACATCTCAAATTGTACCCTGGACGATACATAATCCACGAGTCAATTTATATACAAATACTAAATACAGTTTACTTCTTCACTCACCTATAAAGTGTCGACACCTTCACTAGACCCTATAGTCTTTTAGGACTTCTTGGTTCTTTCTCCGACTTGGTTCTTTGTACGTGAAAAAGGGAAGTTGACGGACATAGATCCAACGGGAGTACGTTTCGGGGGTGTACGTTTCGGGGGTCTAAGTCGGGAGAAACCAGACGAAGGGTTTAACTGAAGAGGTGGGGATATGGTGGAGGAGGTAGAACAACGATGGTCTAGACACTCCGGTGGACTTATTGTTTTTACTGTACCTTAAACCTCAGTCTGTCTGGAACAGATGTAAACTTTGGAAGGTCGACAGACTTGAACTCACCGAGTGAAGAGTAAAACTCGGGGTCAAATGAGTAGACATTTTACCCGTGACGGACGACAGAGGTACTTGTGCTCACACTCCAACGAAGGTTGTGTCTTCCCGTAACCCGAACGGACCTTATTTTGAGAGGAGAGGTGTCGGGTGTCGTAGAGTTTAAGAGAGGTCAGACTGGGTCGTCAGCGGGGAGGAGAACGTCGACGAGGGGTCTCTCACACTTTCGAATTGACCGGTTATAAAAGGGGTCGAGTCGTGTTTCACGTTAGTAACGTCCCGTCGGTCCTTCCCGACAATCGAACTAACCCAGGAAAAAAGTAGAGGTACAGTCGATCATCCGTCGAATCGAGTGTGTCCCGCGGACGAAGAAAATAATGGGTCGGGACCTCACCCCACCCACCTCGGGAATTGTATATCGTTCTTACGCCGTGGTAACGTATGGTGGGATCTGTGGTCTGAGAGCTCTGTGGAGTAGAGGGAGAATTTTTTGATCTTTATCGAGGAGTAAGGATGGGTCTTTAGTTCAGGTTAGGGTGGGGAGGTGGTCACGACCAAAGGATTGGGGACGAAGGAGGAAAGATACACCCGTCTTTTAAAAAAAAAGTTTTAGGAGGTCCAAATCCTCTACTAATGAAATTTTGATTCGAATCCTCTTACTAATGAAATTTTGTGTACCCATTGATGAAGACGGAGGATACCCTCCCCCATGTTTTATAAACTAAGGACGTGATAGGGGGCCTCTTCCGCTACCGTGGGGTGAGGTCATGAGAACGGACCTTTTAGGGTACCTGCCTCCTCGGACCATCCGACGTCAGGTACCCCAACGAAAAGTGACAGTAGGTAACCTCTTCCTTTACCGTTGGGTGAGGTCACAAGAACAGACCTCTTAGGGTCCCTACCCCCCTCGGACCACCCGACGGTAGATACCCCAGTGTGTCTCAGCCCGTGCTGATTTCACTGAATCGTCGTCGTCGTCGTCGTGGTAGGGGAGAATTATTATTATATTGTTTACGAATATCTCGTTAGCGATATACGATCCGTGCCGAGTCTCACAAAAGGCATTTAAATGAGTTAATTAGGAGACTCGTTGGGATTGAAGTAATAGGTATAAGGGGAAGATGTCTGGTCCAATACCTCAGCGGATTCCGGTGTCGGATTCCAATGTGTCGGCGACTTGTCTCCCAAACCTTGAACTCAAATCTATAAGACCACGGTAATTGGATGAGTGATTTCCTTCCCTTTCATCTATACCGTTTCCGGTTTCGAGCGAACAGACACTGACACTCCGACCCCATACCCCTTTCACACCTACCGGTAAAGGAAGGATCCTGTTTTACTACTTCCAAACCTCGAACTGGAACCATCCTCCGACGTCTCCTTACAAATCTATTATCTCAAAGGACCCCTAAGTCTCTTCCTTTCCTGAACTTTTGTCTTTTCGTCCCTCAGAATTCTCTTTTACCTCAGACTTGTCGTGTCACGACGGTCTGGAGAGGGAACGAGAGGTTTGGAATCGTTTCAGACGACGTTGGTCTTTACTAGGTCCAACCCCCTACCCCTCTCCCTTAGTGCTATTACAGTACCAGTCCCGTAAACGTATCGGTCTCTGTATGTAGGTTGAGAGTCTAAAGATCAAAGTTCGTTGACTTTTCAGATCCCACCTAAAGTCCGTACCGACCTAAGTCCCCACGATTATTACAGTAGTGAACAGAGAGGAAGGGCCCCGAAGAAAAGAGATAGATCCGACTAAAGAAAGAGTCTGTCCAAGTCAATGTGGGGTGGTCGTACTGTCGAGTTACCTTTGTCTCTAGAAAAGGGTTCACCAAAGTTGTTTTCAGGGTCCCTCTCAAGAGTAACCGGATCGGACTTAGTGTACCGACCCTGTGTACTGGTAGGGACTCGGTTACCGACACCACTACCCTGTCTCAAACTGAGTAAGTTTGGTGTACACACCCATTATTACCTCCCCACCAAGGAGTCACTCTGTACTCTCCCTCTTTAAAAGAAGGTTTGCTTCTCCTGGATCTGTCCTCCGGGAGTCTGTAGGTGACACCCGGGTACTCCACTTCTCCTCCCCCTTCTCTTTTCGTCATCCTGTCGTAGGTGATCACTCTCATCCCTCAATTCTCTCTTCGGAGTTCACTAGTTTTGAGTCAGGGTCGACAGACGAGGGAGGACTTTAACGTATCTTTAGTACGGGGCCCATGTCATTCACAATCAACAAGTCAGCACGGGTTAAGAAACGCTAGAATACCGGACGTCGGGTGGTCCGAGGACACAGGTACTCTAAAAGGTCCGTTCCTATGACCTCACCCAACGGTAAAGGAAGAGGTCCTCTAGAAAGGTTGGGTCCCTAGCTTGGACCCAGAAGACGTGACGTCCGTCTAAGAAGTGATTGACTCGATATTCCCTTCGGGGTCCGACGGACATCTTACTCGTTATTCTCTTTACTAAGTTTTTAGTTCTTGTTCTGAAGGGACTACCATGTCACCTCGTTGATCTTAGGCGGACGGTTACGTCCTCTGTGCCCAAACTGGGGACCAGGCCCTTCTAAGGTGTACGGCACCTCGTTGATTTGGGTACTCGGTGCTGATGACTCCAGGTTCGTGGATCTCGGGTACGAGGTGTTTTCTTTTGTTACGTCGCTCCGGGTGTCTTCCTTCGCGTCTACAAGTGAGTTACCTGTAAGAGAAGACGAGGACCGACGGTCAGGTTTACGGTGGAGACAGTTCGTCACAAAACGCTAACGTATCGTGACTACGGGAGAACCGGAGAGGAGAACGGATGCGTGACTGAAGAACCTTCAAGTCTAGTCACGGAAACCTCAGGGATCAAATAGACCGTACACCGGGATATTTGTCACCCATAACATCTCTAAAACTCTAACTACTACTACTTTTACTATTACTACTACCCGTTTTTACAGCAAACTCTGGAGGGTCCGGAGAAATTAAGAAGAAGGTTAAATTAAAGTCAAATTGAACTAAGGTCTTTAGAAAAGTTTAGGTGCAAACGTTCCTTCATCCACATTTGTTTGTGTATTTTGGTTCGTAGACGATATGGGTCGCGAGAGACATGGGTCGTAAGAGGGTCCGGTCGGAAAAACGGTCAGAGTTCACCACAGAAACGGAAATTACTACTCCGCAAGTACGTTTGTCTCAAAGTACCGGACGTTCTAATGAACCTCTACTTG
This sequence comes from Capra ibex, assembly GCA_006410555.1. Taxonomy (NCBI): domain Eukaryota; kingdom Metazoa; phylum Chordata; class Mammalia; order Artiodactyla; family Bovidae; genus Capra; species Capra ibex. The sequence goes on from SJYO01055647.1 coordinate 1,625,109, forward strand.
TGAAAAATAACAGGATCAATACATAAGTAAAATTAATCCTTAACGTAAACCGATGTATATTGACTTTTAGGTTTAGCCTCTTCGAATGAGTTTATTCCTTGAAGAAAGAGTAACAATTCTTTGTCGAGGTGGAACGGTAATTTTGAGGTCGGGGAAAGATTCGGAAAATAGGATTACGAGTGGAATACCAGTGTTCTACCGACGAGATGGAGGTCGTAACGTTGATTTAAGGTCCGTCCTTCTTTCCTTTCTTGTTTCTCGCTTCCTAGTCAAAATCAAGGAAGACAAGGGGTGGGACTGGGGAGTGAAAAATTTCTTGAAACTGTCTTCAGGGTGGATTAGTGTAGATTAAATTTAGAGTGAATCGATTCACACCCAGTACTTGTAGTGGTAATTACTCGTTGAGGATGAACGTTTCCTTCGACCCTTTCCACCTCAAATGTGACCTATGTCACAACAGGGTTTGTGTTGATCCCAAAATTATCCTTTATTCTTTTCGTCTCTGTAATGAAACGGTTGTTTCCAGGCAAATCAGTTCCGATACCAAAAAGGTCACCAGTACATACTACACTCTCAACCTGACACTTCTTTCGACTCTCGGCTTCTTAACTACGAAAACTTGACACCACAACCCCTTCTGAGAACTCTCAGGGACCTGACGTTCCTCTAGGTTGGTCAGGTAAGACTTCCTCTAGTCGGGACCCTAAAGAAACCTTCCTTACTACAATTTCGACTTTGAGGTCATGAAACCGGTGGACTACGTTTCTCAACTGAGTAACCTTTTCTGAGACTACGACCCTCTAACCTCCGTCCTCCTCTTCCCCTGTTGTCTCCTACTTTACCGACCTACCGTAGTGGCTGAGCTACCTACACCCAAACTGATTTGAGCCCCGTAACGACGTCAAGTATCCCAACGTTTCTCAGTCTGTGTTGACTCGCTGACTTGACTTGACTTGACTTCTTGTCTATAACACTTTCGTAGACATCGTACCTGGTGTGTGTGGTTTGGATAAGCGTCCTTAATAATGAATCTTGTCGTCAAGAGTGTAAACTTGTACACAGTTTTTCAGGGACCTCCCGAACACTTTTGTGTCCATCGACCCGGGTGGGGGTCTCACAGAACTGAGTCATCTAGATTCCATCCCGGGTTCGTAAACGGAAAGATTGCTTGAGGGTCCACTAAGATCCGACGACCAGACTGTGGTGTGAAGCTCTTAACGACTGCCGTTCCGTTTCAGTCATGAGTATATTTTTATGTATTTAACAAAAATTTCCCTTATCATTTACTCTTGTATTACCAAACCGATAAAATAGTCAATACTAGACTTATCTTTTGTCTCCCCCGTGTGAGTCTACCTTTTAACTCTTTGTTTCACTGATAAAAATTTTCAGACCCGTCCCTCACCAATGGGTGGTGGGTTATCGTTATACCCCTCAACAGTGACATATGCTTTCCCTGTTCCACTCTCGGAATGATCTTGGACTTCGGTCCTCGATAGTGTCTCTTGGTGAGTTATCCTGGGAATAGGAAAAAGTGACTGGGTACACCGTACACCCTAGAATCAAGGAGTTTGTCTTTACCTCGGGCATGGGGACGTTACCTTCCACCACAGAATTGGTGACCTACCGGTCTATTCAGGGTCCTCGGAATACGAAATAACTTCCCTGTGTCGGTTGGACTCCGTTCCGTCTCTTCTCTCGACCCCTTATTTGTGAGACCGAAGGAGAAGGTGGTCGGAGATCGAAGGTCGACTACGGAGGGTAACCGACCTAGATCGGCCTATGATCTCCCGACCCTCGAGTTCTCTTACCTCGGGTGTACCCAGTCGGATACATCCGTCTTACCTTTTCCCCACCTCTCATCTGGACGTCTCCTTTTGCCTTCTACAGGTCGTGTCTGCCACTTTTATAGAACTGTAGTACTATATGTCCTCGTTGACTCAAACCGTTTGGTGTCAAATTTCATTCGTCAAGTGGGTCGCGTAAGTAAGTAAGTCAAGAAGTAACTCGTGGACGACACTTGGTCCGTTATATGGTTCACGGTCCCCAAATCCTGATTTAATTGGTACTGAGGGTGGGCCTCTCCGACGATACACGATCCCAGTTTCGTGACATCACCTCCCACCCACCTCAGGAAAAGGGGGGCGGAGAGACGACGGTGTCGGGTGGGTCGGTCTAAGTGACACGGACGGGGACTAGAGTAAGTGAACAGTGGGCGTTCTTAAGGCCACACTAAATCCGAAAGTAATTTCAAATTGATGTCCCCTTTCGGACGTTTTTTTAGTGGACCAGGTAGTGTTTAGTGTTACAATAATACACGACTTTATCCCCGGCACCCTTATATGACTCGACCCCCACCCCACCTTAAACCAACCCTATTCCCCGTTTTACCTAAATTTGGTGACCCATGGGTGTGTGGAGGGTACCGTTGTGGGACATTTGAAAATACGTATATCTAAATATAGGCCGTTTAACAACTAATACTAAAAAAAGGGGGTCGGGAGTCGCCGGGGAGACGACAGTGTAGTTGGAATGTCTCTTACACAGAGGTGCGAGTCATCGGTTATTGTTTTTACTACTTCTTAGACTACGTCTGCGCCTATTAACGAGACCGAAGGAGGGCACTTAAATTTATCGAAAGAACTTAATGACGAAAACTGCACTAGTTATTTTAACTCGATAACGACATAGTCCGGAAAGTCGTTTATGTGTCTTCGGCACGAGGATCCCGACCACCAAGTCTCTGAGGTCGACAGGGCCACCGACCCCGACACCAGAATCCCTGTCAACTACCTCACTCCTGTCCCTACTCGACCTGGCCGGTCGTCGGTTTTGTTCTTTTCGACTAGTCGAAGTCGTAAGACGGAAGGTCAACTGGAGTCAAAAGAATATGAGGAAGGGGGTGGTCGGTACACTGGAACCCGTAAACGATACAGTACGAAACTCGGAGTAAAAAGAGTAGGTGTATTACCCTTAAAATTACCATGAACGGAGTACCCAACGACACCCCTAATTCATCCCTCTGCGTCTTTCAAGTTAGGTCACGTCCGGGAACCCCTGAGATGACCCAATTGTCACAGGAGGGGTTTCAGTGCAAGTGGGTCTTGAATACTCACACTAGAATAAACCTTTATTCCAGAAACGGCTACCTCAGTTCAATTCCACTTCAGTACAACCTAATTCCACCTGGGTCTTAGGTTGTTGACCACACTTCTGTGTTCCTAGGTCTCTTTTGAGTCGGTCGCTCCGTCGACGTTCGGTCCCTTACGGTTCCCAACAGTCGTCGACGGTGTTTGATCTTTTTTTCCGTTCCTTCCTGGGAGGGGATCTCGGAGGTCTCCCTCACGTTTGGATAATAGTGGAACTGAAACCTGAGGACCGGAGGTCTTGACAACAAAAACAAGTCAGTGAGTCAACACAGGTTGAGCAACGCTAGGGTACCTGACGTCTTACGGTCCGAAGGGACAGGAAGTGAAAAAAGGTCTCACACGAGTCTGAGTACAGGTAACTCAGTCACTACGGTAGGTTGGTAGGGTAGGAGAGAACCGGGGAAGAGGAGGACGTAGTCGTAGAAAGGGTCGTAGTCCCAGAAAAGGTCACTCAACCAAGAAACGTAGTCCATCGGTTTCATAACCTCGAAGTAGAAGTCGTAGTCAGAAAGGTTACTTATAAGTCCCAACTAAAGGAAATCCGAACTGACCAAACTACAGGAACGATAGGTTCCCTGGCAGTTCTCAGAAGATGCAAAGACAACACAATTTGGTGGATGAAACACCACATTACTCAGTGCGGTCTGACTCCTTTGATCATGTCCCTGTCAAACCGTCCACCTTCAGACACTAAAGACGACCGACTATGTCCTAAGCGTGTCCTCCCGTCCACCCAGTCCCCTGCGTTCCCCGATTCCTTTGAGAGATCGTCGGTAGGACTCTACCCGACCCTGGACCCTGGGAAAAGACATTACAAACGGGGACCTGTGTGGAGAGGAGGTCGTTATTTTATGTTTCATTGATATTCCCTCATTTTTATTGACGTGCTTAGGGACCGTCAACCCTGTTTAAGACCTGTTTTCTATGTTTTTCTGGTTTTTTGAATTGACGGTAAAGACTTCTCTTCCCTCCTATTTGTCCCATGACACGTACGAAGGACGTGAGTTGGGGTGATCTTCCAACTCGTTTGGTAGATTTGGACTGAGACTGAACTGGGGACCTGTGTGGGGATAAGAGAGAGGAAATATTCCTTGGTCGAAGGAGAGGATAGAACCCCCAACTCGTTCGTTCCCTTAGACAAAGAACAAGACCGAGGGACGACACGTCACCCCTCGGGGTCATTTCGGAACGGACTTAAAGAACAGACCGGAGATCAGTTAAAGATAACTAACCTCTTCCGATTCTTAGATTCTCAGTCTGAATTGGAGGTCGACAGGTCCGGAGGGTCCTCCCATTCCAGTCCCAGTTCCTACACGAAATCACCCAGTTCCGACTTCCGATGTACTCCCGGTCAGGATCCCACTCAACTTACCGCCGAACCCCCATCTTAAGCACTAATCTCTTTCGGGACCTTTCCATGGGTCCGGAGATCTGAGTTGTCGGTTGACGTCTTACCTTTTTCTTCATCGAAGAATCTCCGCACGAGAGACGAGGGTTGGGGTGACCTTAAATAGGAAACCAGACAAAAATTAACTTATATTAACTAAATATCACGACACAAATAAAATTTAAAAACCGGTGTGGGACGTCGTGAACCGTAGAATCAAGGGGCAGGTTCCTAGTTTGAAAGTGGGGGACGTAACCTTCCACCTTAGAATTGGTGACCTGGTGGTCCCTTCAGGGAGGTGTGCATGCAGACAAAGATAGTACCGTCTTCGTCCTGTGGTCCTGCATCTCATCGGTTCAGGAGGTCTCCTTACAACTGTAGGGTCTTATCCTCTACTACAGTCCCCTAGGGGACCCCATCACCCCTAGTTGGGGTTTTGACGGAAGAGTGGGTCGGTGGGTACTGAGTCTCCGAGAGGGGTTTTACGGTCGATGCAGGTCTTGTTGTCGGTGGTTTTCCAGGATAGGGCCAAGGGACGTGGGAGCTGAGAGTCTTTGGGGTAAGAGTGTCTTTTACTCGTAAAAGGGTTCTGTCGGGTTTCGTCTTCCCTTCTTCGTTTCGCTACCCCCTTTTACCGGTAGTCGCAAGTACGATACCAAAACGGGTAAAGGTGAGCTATTTTAGGTGTGACTTTCTTGGGGTCCCTTCGACCCTACTACACCCGACTTAAAGTCTCTGCTATCAAAACCTCAAAGGTCGGTCACCAAACTGTTTCTGTCGTCCTCCTCTTACTTGGGATTGTTCAGTTTTGTACGAGAGTACCGGGTCGCCGGGGGTCTATTCCCGTCTACGAAGAATTTAGAACGAATCGGGTCCAAAATGCCGTTATATGTCTCCAAGACCCGCGGACCCCCGACCTACTGTTGGGGGGTCTCATCCATTGGTGCAGGAACAGGGTTGAGACGTGTGCACGTGTTCCGTTAGTGAACCGAACGTAAGGGAACCTTCAGAGACTAACGTATTTACAATAACGTTTAGACCAGAGACTGGACGTCTCTATGGTCGGCTCGGTACGTGTCCCGGGTCTCTCGCAAGTCTTCTTGCGGTCAAACTTAAAGACTTCGGTTTGGTTTGTGACCCGGGTTTTTGCAAAAGAATAATAGAGTAAGGGACTGATACCTTGTTAGTGGGGTAACTTTTCGGTACTCGGGCGGGTTCAAAATTTAATTTGGAACACTCAAAAGGGAGACTCTCGTCTATTTTAGGAAGGTCGAATACAAAACTCCTTTCTTAAACCAAACACACAGACCCACACCCACACACACACACACACACACACACACACATGCGTTTGCGCGTACACACATATAAAGGGGATTTTGAGTAAAAGAAAACAACCTAAGGAATTTCGGGACAAATTTATAAAATGAACCCCTTTATTAATGCAAACTACTTACAACTTTATGGGAAGGTCCTCGTTCAGGAAGTCCGACGGATCTAAGGTCTTACTTCGAGAAAAACTTTCTTCTCCGCTCCGGGGAAAGGCTCTTCATTCGGGGGGTCGCACCGAAACTTCTCGAAACGACTGTAACAATGTTCTCCATAAATAAGAGGTGGGTAGATAAATAAGGAACCTACAGTTGGTGTCTGAGACTTTTAGGTGACACATATTTTCGAGTTCAACGTTACTACCTCACGTCTCTCTCTCCCAAAATAAGGAACCGACGACAATCTTCTCCGGGTTTGGGACTACGACCGAGGTGGGACTTGTCGACCCGCTTACGACCGGTTAAAGAAGAGGAGAGGCGTAGAATCTACGGAGCGGGCGTTTCCTTCCGATTAGGATCCTCGAGGACAACGTCTTGAAAGTAAGCGTTTACCGACGACTATGTGATAGTAAATCAGTAAGTTGTTTGTAAACGGCTCGCGGATGATACACGGTCTAAGACAAGATCGGTGGTCCCTCTGTCGTCCCCTTGTTCTGTCTGTCATAGGGACGGAAGTACCTCGACTACAAGATCTTCCACCCTCTTGAAGAGGTAAAGTCTGAGACCCTGAGCAAAGACTAAATCAAAATCTTCAATGTGTCCCGAAACCCCTCATGGACCATGAATCCAGTTATGAAGAGAAAAAGAGATAACAGTACTTTACCTACCATTTGATGGTAAGGGTCCTCTCTTCCTGGGCCCCTATCACACACGTCCTCCTCCCCACAGTCGCTGAGACCCAGACCTCCAACGTCGGTGACACCACTAGAACCCCAGGGGTACTTCTTAGGAGTCGGGTCGACTCTGTTTCGGCTGGTGTGGTGGGACTGTTGTCACTCGTCTTCGGTCCTAGGGGGTGGGGTACGTCGGACTGAAGACGTCGGTCACTACTTTTAGATCGAAATTTCAGTTCCCGTGTTGGATCGTTGCACCACCCCTTGGGTCGGACGACTGTCTTACCCCATAAAGTTCGTATTGGGTTTACGAACCGAAGAGAATTTTGTAGTCTTTAAATCAGTGTAGCCCCGTTTAAGGACGGACCGACAAGACTCGACTCCGGAGACGGGAGGTCCAGTGAGGACTGGGAGGAAATACATCGGTGTGTCGGAGACTACTGTGGAGGTAAAAGTGAGGGTAGAGATATATCTCACCCGTCCTCAAAACTACTCCAATATCCACCGAAAAAGAGAAAAAGTACACTGACGCGACCCAGAATCAACACCGTGCACCTTTACCAGACAACACCGTACGTCCCAGATCAAGGGACTGGTCCCTACCTTGGGAGGGGGATGTGACCCTCGCACCTCAGAATCGGTGATCTGGTGGTCCCTTCAAGGATATCCACCGTAAAATTCACTATTCTTCGAAAGAGGTGGGACCAACCACGTCCGTACCTTACCCCACCTCGTTTGGGTCCTGACCATTGGTTTATTAGTCACCAAGTTTTAGGACGGAGACGGTAAGTAACTGACACACTAGAACCCTTTAAGTCAAAAAAGTAGAACGTTTACCCTTCGACACAGGGTCATCTGATAACCTTCCTTACTTAATTGTGTTTTTCCAGAAGATACGTGGTCCATCTCAGTCCCCACTCCCCGTGTCTCCTGATCCGTTCTGTAACTTTGGGTTTTAGATATCTCTAGTCTGTCCATTACGTATACTCATTTTGTCGAGTCTACACCCCGTTATCCCTAACCACCCCTCGCCCGACTTCACTTGTTTACTCGTGGACGGAACAAATTTTCGGTGAAGGTCGGTCAACAGTAACACCGTCTTACATCTCGGGTTCCAGTGGTTTAGAAGACTAAAAAAAAAAAAAATTTGTTTCCGGGTTTTAGATCTCAAAATTACACTTTAGCGAATTGAAATTTTATGGTCACCCTGAAGGGACCACCAGGTCACCGATTCTAAGGTCCGACGGTTCCTTCCCCCGGGCCCAAGTTAGGGACTAGTCCTTTGATCTAGAGTGTACGGTGTTTATTCTCAAGCGTACAACGTTGATTTTTTTTTTTGTTTTGTTTTGTTTTGTTTTTTGGAGTGTACAACGTTGATTCTGGGTCGTGTCGGTTCATGTATGTATATATACATACATAAATTACTACGATTAAACAATTTTGACTAGTTGATTTGTTCCCGTTGATTTGGGTAAACACCTGGCGGGTACCCTATATATACCCAATCTTTGTGTCCTAAAGACGAAAGTAACTGAAACGTCGGACCCCTCACGTCCCACCCCTTCGACCGATGTACCTTTATTAAAGTGTTAAGACCTAAATGGTAAACACTATTAAGAGATTTCCCCTTCGTGACTCTCGACCCTCTTACATAAGACCCCTCTTTCCCCTTCGTAGAACTTCTTCAGTACCAAGTCGACGCTGGACTTCCGACTCGAACACCTCACTACCCCCCACCCGTCCTCCGTCCCCTTCCCGTCCGGGTTACCTCTCTTGTCGTAGCCGTTTTCAGTCGTAGCCTGCAATTGGACGGGCAGGTCCTTTGACTTTCCGCGGGTCGTGTTATGTCGAGGGAACGATCGTGTTCCCCACGAACAATGTAGAGAGTGGGATCACCCTTTTTTCTCCATTCGGAAGATCTCTTAAGACACGGTTCGAGTCCTTAGTGGTTGGACTTACGGTCACTCACCTCCCAGTCCGATGGGATCTCTGGGAGAGGGGTACCTGACTGACCTTTAGACTTGACGCCCTCGGAGGAAACCCGGAGAGACCCGGACTAGAATAGGGGGGTCCAGAATCTAGGGTCCTCAGGACGGGGTCGGGAGAACAAAGACGTTCTCCCTCGGACCTGTGTGAAGTCTAAGGAAACGTCAATACGTGACAAACCCCGTAGACCCCGCTCCGGACCGTGCAAGGTCTTGTTTACTTCAATCGCCCACCACCCCACCCCTCAACCATGTTGAAGTTGTCCCTAATCCCCTGGTGTTCGTCTCCTTCGTCTACCTCTGGTGGCTGGACCCAGAGTAAGAAGAGACGACCCAGACCTAGGTCAAAACTTGAAGTGAAAAAAAGAACGAGACCGGAGTTGGACAAGGTCGAGCTGTACCCCAGAACCTCTCCACGATACACAGTCGTCCTTAAAGAAGTCCCAGTCCGAGTTCCAGTATGACGAAACGTACACTCGTGGTCGAAACCCGGCTTGTGCTGACTTCGCTGAATTGTACGTACGTGGACGAGGTCCGGTCCTGACCCAAATGAATGTCACCTTTTTTTCGATCAGGACAGGCTGAGAAACACTGGGGTACCTGACATCGGGTGGTGCGAGGAGACAGGTACCCGAAGAGGTCCGTTCTTATGACCTCACCCAACGGTACGGGAGGAGGTCTCCTAGAAGAGTTGGGTCCCTAGCTTGGGTCCAGAGGGTGTAACGTCCGTCTAAGTAATGGTAGACTTGGTGATCCCTTCTGTCGTTTCCGAAGTGGTGTGAACCCCCGTCCCGGTAAAACCTCCGTTTCAACTTCCCTGAGAGTCACGGGGATTTAGGGAATGTTGACAGTGTATCTTCGGGTCTTGGAGAAGAAGGGTGTTTATGATGTGACTCTTACACTTGTCGGTCTCGACCCGCATTTTAGGCACGAGTTATTTACGCGTGGGTTTCTTACAATCGTCGGTCCCGACCCGTATGTCAGTCACGAGTTATTTACGTGTGGGTCACGAGTTATTTACTGGACTTTTCCCTGTCTTGCGCAGACGAAAGACACTGGTGTGAGGTGTCGTACCCGTTGTACGTGTGAGAGTCGGGTAGAGAGAAGTTGCTGGTGACCCTTCCCTTTTATAATTATACAAGGTGGGATTAGTTTAGACCTATTAAAGTGATCTTTGGAAAGGTATTAAAGTAGTCGCAATTTCCTAATGTTATCGTTGTTTAATTTGGTTGTCCGTACTTAAATCAACGAGTTCTCCTTTTACATCGAACTAAATCTTTGCCTACAATGTCAAATAATTGGTTAGATTTAATTAAACTAAAACTCGGGGACAATTTATATGTAATCCTACATAGTGGGTCATCGTATCGACCGTCCCCCTCTCTTCCCGTTCCTTCCTTTTCTTCGTTCCGGTTGTACTCGAACCACGGACGCGTGTTTCACCGCACAACGAAGACGTCAAAACCCGACCTACAAGTTTGGACCTCTTCCCCCAGGGTCGACCCTGAGGGTCGTCGTTCTTAGTGTTTGAGTTAAGTTCGGTCGAATTCGGTCTTTCCCCTAAATAATAGAGTTATAGACTTTGAAAGTCCCGAACACTTCGAAGTCCATGTCGACTTAGGTCCACGAGTCCCAGTCATCCTTGACTAGAAAGACAAAGAATCAGACCAAAGAAGAGACCTCTGAGATGAGAGGTAGTTCTGTTGGTAGTCGTCGAGGTCTAAAAACAAGATGACCGAATCGGTGGAACGTCTCTCAAGTGGGGTGGTGGGTCCAGGGTCTATTTCGAGAGTCACCGGACCGGTTCCTTTACTTGGTAAGACTACCCGATCTGAACCCGGGGAGTGAGTAGGAACTCGATCTCTCCTCTTCTCCTACCAGTCTAGGTACACCCCGTCCACCTACTTCTCGTCTACTCCCCGTCAAGGGGTTTCTCTTCCTTGTCTCCCCGTCAATGATCAAAACTTCTACCTCTTTTCCCGTTACCAGGGAGATCTTACGTCCGGAGGAGGTCTTCGACTTTCTCCGTTCCTTGTTTAAGAGAGGTCTCGGAGGTCCTCCTTGGTCGGGACGGCTGTGGTACTATCATCAGTCATTCCGAGTAAAGTATCTCTTTAAAAATTTAAAAATAAATAAATAAAAACGGACGTGACCTAGAGTAACGACACGTGTCCGAAAGAGATCAACACCGTTCACCCCCCCTGATGAGAGAGCAACGTCACGTGCCCGAAGAGTAACGTCACCGAAGAGAACATCTGGTGTCCGAGACCCCACACGGCCGAAGCCATCAACACCATGTGTCCGAGTCATCAACGTCAAGGGTCCGAAATCTTTCGGGTCCGAGTTTTCAACACCGTGAGTCCGAATCAACGAGACGTCGTACACTCTAAAAGACCCTAGTCCGGGGGACGTAACCGTCCGTCTAAGAATTGGAAACCTGGTGGTCCCTTCACATTCTGAGTAAAACCTGAAGACTGGTGGTCTTCCCATTCTCTTATTTATATCTGAAATAATTCAGTGATTCAAAACCAATGATCAGTGTCGTCACTCTTCTTTGATTATGTAAACACATTCTTATACGTGAGGGGAACCCGTACTCTGTAGTTTGGGTGATGCTTGCTCTCCTCTGAAGTTTGTGCTATCTCTCTTTTATGAAATCCAACGTTGTTAAAGTCTGAATGATCCCAGGCCTTACGTTTTAAACGAACTTACCGACGGAATTATATATTCGGCAGTTCCTGTAGGGTCCGACCCTGAAGGGTCACCGATTTTGGGGTCTGCGAGTGTTACGGGTCCCAAACTAGGGACTAGTCCCTTGATCAAGGAGGTAGGACGTACGACGTTGATTTTATGGGGTGCACGGTGTTGATTCTGGACCGTGTTGGTTTATTTGGTTGGTTTGTTTGTTTTACAGTCCCACGTACGTCCGACGAAAAACAAACAAAATAACCTCCCACCAACTAAACGTTACAGTGCAGTCAAAGTCCACATGTCGTTTCACTTAGTCAATGTGTATATGTATACCGGTGAGCAAAAATCGAAGAGAAGGGTAGATCCGGTAATGTTTCGGAGCTCATCACAAGGGACACGATGTGTCATCCGGGAATAATCAACAGATTGTATATATCATCACACATATACGGTTAGAGTTAGAGGGTTAAATAGGGAGGAGGGAGTGGGTGGGGGACCGTTGGTATTCAAACAAAAAATGTAGATATTGAGATAAAGACAAAACATCTATTCAAGTAACCGTGGGAAAAAAATCTAGGGGGCATATTCACTATAGTGTACTATACAGAAAGAGACAGACTGAATGATACGTCCGGTAAAAATTGGTACGGAAGTGTCTAGTCCCGTGGGTGATCGTCGGTGCCGTGACAGTGCCGAAACTGGCAGTAGTGGACCCCAGAGGATGACGTCCCGTGTACTGACTGACTAACTGTCGGGTGACGACACGACACTTGGGTGGGACACGGGGCTTGGTACCTACACGGTCGGTTACTGGGTGGTACCCTCCCTTTACTTCCATCCGGGTAGGTCCATTCTACACCTATGGAGGCTACCACTGGGACCGAGGTCACAAAGGGTAGTCGGACGTGTTTCTTGAAGGGGTCTTGACACGACTCCGGACTCTGGTGAGAACGGACTGGGAAGAATGAGCGGAGTGAGAATGTGTCTCAGGTCTGGGTGTAGAGTCGGACTTCGGAGAGGGTAGAGGAGAAAAGCAGAACCTCGACAAAAAGGGTCAGTGGTAGAACGTGTAGTCTAGAGTGGGAACTGTAGGAACAAAACAAAAAAAAAAAAAACGAACGGTACGGTGTACCGACCCTCCTACAATCAAGGGGTTCGTCCCTACCTTGGGTGTGGGAGTCGACTTTAGGGTCTCAGGATTGGTGACCTGAAAGTCTCTTAAGAGAACCGTAGAAGAATTTCTGGGTTTGACTGGGTCGTGACACTCGTAATCTTTCTCTCGGGGACCACCTACTTAATATTTTTAGTCTACGAAGAATGTTCTATTCGTCGACTCGTTCGTTCGGTCTGTGTCTGACTCTCGTGGGGTCAGTGGAGAGGTTACCCGTGGAAACACGTCGCGTGTTGTACATGTGACGCGGACCGTCCGACGACGTCTGACGAACCCATATTCCCCTAAAACCTCCCTTGTGATTGTGCCCGTCAGGTCCTTCGAGGGTAGATTGATGAGTTCCCCCGTCCTCTTCGGGTCCATGGGGGGATGTGTGTGTGTGTCCTGGTTTGTGAATAGGGACGGGTGGGGGACCCGACACGGGTGATACCCGTAAGTCATCGACTCACGTCTGTGACAAGAGTCGTTCCTGGTGAAAAGCACCGGATGTGACCCGAAAACTCTTGAAACTTAACGATGTACCGTGGGAAATGTTACCTCTTCCCTTACCGTTGGGTGAGATCACAAGAACGGACCTCTTAGAGTACCTGTCTCCTCGGACCATCCGATATCGGGTGTCCCAGCGTTTCTCAGTCTGTGCTGACTTTGCTGAATCGTGCGTGCGTGCGTGCGTGTGTGTGTGGAAAATGTTTCCTCTTAAATCGAAATCGAAGGGAACTTTTGAGTCGACTGGACCATGTGTCTCAGGTACCCGTCACAGGGAAGTATCACTGGCTCACAGGGTCGGCCGGTGTCAGGAGGGGTGTGGGGCCACCCCCTCCCGAACGGTCAGACCACTAGGGTGACTGACCGACACACTGGAACCGGGTCGGTTACGGGGAAGGACTCAGGGCGATCGGACAAGAACGTTGGTTCCTCCTTCCTGTCCGAGAAGAGCAGAAGTTCCCGGGAGGTCGAGGTGTGTGACTGTAACGACCCCTTCTACCTCTCCCTCTATTTCTCTCTTATCAAGACGGATTAACGGAGTAATTCGGGAGGAACAACCTTTCGGTCTTCACCTCGTTCGCAGGAGACAAAGTAACGAACGGACGTAGGAGGGGTCGACTTACTACGTCGACTTGCGACTCCCCGCCCCCTCTTCGGGGTTGTGGCTCCTCCCAGGAACCCTTCCCCGTCCTGGATCCGTTGGAGTCCGTGGTACTCTAAGGGTAGGGAGAGTCCCAAGATAAACGGACGTGCCTTGTCTTGGGAGAGGGGTTTCTGACGAAAAAAAACCGGCACTGAGCTCCGAACTAGGGGTCAGCTCCTAACTTGGGCCCCGGGGCCGTCACATTCGTGGTTGATGATTGGTGACCTAGCGGTCCCTTGAGGACGGGGTTGTCGGTGAATTCGTCGCACCCTAAATATAAAGAAATCACATGGTCACTACCATTGTTTACGATGACACCTTGTACTGGATGTGTCCACGGGTCCCGACAAGAGTCGTACAACACTCTAATTTAGTGTCATTTTGTACAGGGTCCTACTTGTCGTAGAGGAGATTTAAGTGTAGGTGGACCTTGGGCACTTACACTGGAGTAAACCTTTATCCCTCAAACGTCTACATTAGTTCAAGTCTACTGCAGTATGGTTAACCCTACCCGGGACTCGGTTACTGGCCACAGGAGTATTCTCTCTTACGACTAGTGTCTTTGTGTCTCCCTTCTGGCAGTACACAACTGTCACCGTCTCTAAGTTTATTACGGAGTTGTTCGGTTCCTTACAGTTCCTACCGGCCGGTGGGGGTCTTCCACCCTTCCTCGTACCTTGTCTAAGAGGGGGTGACTACGGTCTCCTTGGGTCGGAACGGTTGTGGAACTAAAGTCTAAAGATCGGAGATGTTGACATTCACTGACCTAAAGTCAACAAAATTCGGTGATTCAGGTACCGTGGAACTACACCGTGGGGTCTTTACTGATGTAAGGTTCGTCACCCGAGACAGGAGTAGGGATAATGTCTACCCTTTGACTCCGTTTCTCTCCCATTCATCACGCTTCCACGTGTCAGACACTCATCATCTCAGTCCCAAGACAAACAAAAACCGACGCGACTTAGAACCAACGTCGTACGTCCTAAAAAATAGAACCAACGTCGTACGTCCTAGAAATCAACGTCGTATACTTGAGAATCAACGTCGCACACCCTAGATCAAGGGACTGGTCCCCAACTTGGGTCCCGGGGGCGTGACCTTCACGTCTCAGAATCGGTGACCTGGTGGTCCCTTCAGGGACTCAGTCCGAGGTAGAATTTCTTAAAGACGGTCTCTCTCTCCGCACACGCGTTCGTCTGTCCGTAGTCACACATGTCTACGCCAGTCCTCGGAGATGTCCCAGTGGACACGCACGTTGTCAGACGGGTGCCACGACTCTGTGTCCTACTGGCCTCAGGTGTCGTTCGCACACACTTCGCTACTACTTGCTCGGCACCCTGGGCTCGGCGGTGACGTACTCGTGTACTAGCGTAATGGTCGGGTCGACCTTCTTCACACCGGTCTGACTGCCTACTCTACAACGACTGACCCAGTCTACTCTAAATCGTTCAGTCTCGGAAACGACTACACTATTAGGGGTTCGCTGACACGTACCTTCCTTGCGAACCCGACCGGTAGTCGTACCTGGGAGTCCCCGTCCCGAGTGTGTCTCTTACCCTGGAGGAGCTTCTGGTCCCCGAAGGGAGACTCGGGTGGAGGGGAATCGGACAGGTTCGGAAACAAAGAAGGAGACACTTTACCCCGGTACGTATGTGTATTCCACCTACCGGAGTGTCTGTAATACAACTCACCTTCTCCGATTTGTGTTTTTTTCGTAGAAGACCTACTCCGGTAGAATTTTGTAAAAATAAATAAATAAATAAAAACTGACGTGACCCAGAAGTAACGACGTACATCCGAAAAAGGTCAAAGTCGTTGACCTCCGATAAAAGATCAACACCACGGACCCGAAGAGTGACACCGTCGAAGCGAACAATCCCTCGCACCCGGGATCCCAAGCGCCCGAGGCATCAACACCATGAGTCCGAATCAACGAAGACGCCGTGCACCCTAGAAAGGTCTGGTCCCTAGTTTGGGGACAGGAGACGTAACCGTCCACCTAAGAATTGGTGACCTGGTGGTCCCCTCAGGTACCTACTACGGAAATCATAATTTAAGACGTTACTTTGAGTAGATACCCCTCTTTCAGTCTTATTACAAAGTGAGTCGTCCCACCCACGGTGACTATGGCGTTCCTGTACTTCCTCGGAAGACCCCCGACCTTTACCAGAAATAGAACTCGACCTACCGTCAATGAACCCATATATTATTTGTGTCTCCTTTAAGTAGTTCGACGGGGTAGTCCAATCAAGGAAAATGTATGTACATTTATGTGTCCATACACGTAAAACAACCTTCCTTCCTTCCGACAATTAAAAGCCAGTGATTACAAGATACACAATGTAGGATATTTTACCTAACTGTTGGAAATTAAGGGTGAAATGTTACTCCGTTACGGAGGTTCCTACACGTCAACCTTAGGCCGTCTACCCGAGGTTCGGACACTGGAAAACAGGGATGAGGTCCCAAAGGAGGTTCATGGTGTATAAAAATGTGTTAAAACAATAATAAGTCAGTGATTCAGTGCAGACTGAAAAACGTTGGGGTACCAGACTCCGTCAGATCCAAGAGGACAGGAGGTGACAGTGGGCCTTAAACGAGTCTGAGTACAGGCAACTCGGTCACTACAGTAGGTTGGTAGAGTAGGAGACAAAGGGGGAAGAGGAGGACGGGAGTTACAAAGGGTCGTAGTCCCAGAAAAGGTCACACAGCCGAGGAGCGTGGTCCACCGGTTTCATAACCTCGAAGTCAAAGTCGTAGTCAGGAAGGTTACTTATAAGTCCTGACTAAAGGAAATCCTACCTGACCGAACTAGAGGAACTCAGGTTCCCTGAGAGTTCTCAAAAGAGGTCGTGGTGTTAAGTTTTCGTAACTAAGAAACCGTGACTCGGAAGAAATACCAGGTTGGGAGTGTAAGTATGTCCTGATGACCTTTTTGGTATCCCTAAAGTGTGATACTTAGGAAGGTTTATGACGGGATTAGGAGTGGTTCTCGACACACCTCAACGATACTACTTCGAAGTACCGGTACCGGGGGTTTAGGAGGGGACTTGAGGTCCTCTTTTCTTCCGCTAATCTCCCGTTGCTCAGTCCTGGGAAGAAGTTTCCTCCCGAGGGGTGGGACCGTCGTGACGTCGTCTCTCACAAGATCAACAGGAGGTTTTAGGTCACCGGGGAAGAAGGAATTATTATCTTTGAGACTTAAAATCGACCCACGTGTCGACCGTCCTCATTTCTGTTGGGAGAGGTCGGAGGGAACGTCGATCCACACGACCTTGTTGAGTCAGGACTTTGTCTCAGGGGGACTTTGTCTCAGGGGGACTTTGTCTCAAGGGAATGACTCAAATACTAATTATAGTGATAGGGTTTGAAATAAGGGAAAGAACAGGGGAGACTGGAGTCAGAATACGAGATTAACTTGTGGGTTTCAGTCTACGATTTTAACGTCAACAATTATAGTAATTACATGATTTTTGACGAGAATAGAATATCTAGAGTAGTAATTACATGTTTGAGCCCAAAAAGAGGTCCCGTTCTACTCGAATGTTTGGGGGTTCGGTACCTAGTGAACCGGTCTTTTAGTATTTCATCTCTGTAAGACTGAGGACTTTGACACTAATTCTTTACAGTGTTCTACTACTAATTAGAGTCGGAGAAAGCAAGAAGGGGAATTTTTTTTTTTTTTTTGTGGGGATTGAGTTTCTGGTTCCACCTCACCTAGACTCCGAACAGAGGGTGAGGGAGCGAACCACGAGAGACTATTGGAAATGTAACGACGTTTGTCGGTGACAGTCTCAGACCGAAGGATGTGACGTCCATGTGATCGGAAAACGAGGTAAAGTCATGACCGATGGTTCTACATTGACCTTCACTATAGAAACTACAGACCCCTCCTAGGAATTTCCTATTTACCAATAGAAGACCTAAAAAGGAAAGGCGACCGACCTTAAGTCTACACTGCCGACCTCGACGTCGTCGGGAACATCAGGTACTCTACGTTCGGTGCTGAGGGGGATTAAAACAAAAGAAGGCTATTCATTTGAAGTCAGAACAGATTCTCAAGAAACAGTTTACCAAGAGATTGAGTATTACTGTTATTTCACAGGTTCGTCAGTGTCCCAAGGTTCCAAAACCCCTATCGGAGGTTCATCGGGACAAAACCAACTTTCCTTTACTAAAACAAAAAATTCCCATAAGGACTCCAGTATCGTGACTAGTGTCTCCACCGTGAACCTTACTGTCTTCCAGGGGTGGTACGAATATATACTTGAGTATACATGTCCGTTACACTAAATTTAAAAAGATTGTGTTGTTTACAAAAGGTGGAACCCCTTTTTATCAAGTTTATCGTTTGATCTGAGGTCGTCGATAATATAGTAGGGATAAGGTTTAAGTGAAAGAGTTATAGAATATTTAACGTTTGATAAAGGTTGTATCCCATTACAATAATTGTCATTGTCTAACATATTGGGGTTGGTGAGTTCTATTTGTCTATAATTGTAAAACGGTTTAAACGAAGTCTAGAGAGAGAAATGTCTTAATTTTCCAACGTCTAGGTCGATTTTGGGACGAGGAGGGTGTTCATGTGTCTCGTAGGAGAGGAGGATGTGGCGGGGGTGGAGCACTGGCGGTGGTCGGAGGTTTGGGTCTCAACCGTCTATTGTGACGACACACAGAACTATGAAGAGGATGTGTATTGCAGAGGTATTTGGTGTCCGACACCATTTTTGGTGAAAGAATGAGGTTGATCAATTTCAGTAAACGAGTATGTATCAACTTCGGTAGTAAAATACTGTTAAATACATTCTGATGACCCGGGTAACCCTCCTATATCCAGAAACCCCTTTAAAATAAGGTGTTTATAATGGGTTTCTGTATACACGATAAAATAAAAAGAGATCAGGTACAATGTCATTTACACATTCAATAAGTTTACTTTTCTTTGTCGACTTGACATATGGTCGATTTTTATAGAACACGTGGTGGTTGTCATGTGCTAGTTAACCCTTGTGTCAGATTGGTCAGGGTGCTCTCGATTGAAGACACTAGGGTCAGAGGAGACTTCCAGTCGGTTTGATCTTGCAAGGTCTGTTAAGACTAGCATGGGACACTGTTCTTTTTATTTTAAACTCGTGGTTGGAGGCACCATTGCTTATAAAGAATTGAACATTAAATACGTAGAACATAATGATCCGGCAAAAGAATGGTGAATGGACACAATGATCTTAATAGGAGGTAGACGGCGAAGAGACGTCCCTCCACAAATTCGGGGAACAGGTAAGGCACTCCCAATGAAGTCAATTAAGGACAATGGAAGTAGAATTTCAGCGATCGGGTCCGAATAAGTACGACGTCAACACTGGTCACACCTCCCGTGGGGAGGTTGGGGTCCACGAACCCCTTTTTTTATTCGTAAATAGTTTACGAATGACACAAGGTTCGGACAAGATTCGACGAAAGGAGTCTGATTAAAGAAATTAGGAGTGTTGTCGGGTTCTCCACCATAATAACAATAGGAGTAAATGTTAACTTCGAGTCTCTCCAACTCTTTTCTAATTCCAGTGTCTCGACAGGTTCCCGACCACCCGACATCAGGTATCCCATCGTCTCTCAGTCTGTGCTGACTCCCTGACTCGTACGTGACAAAAGATTTCGTAGAACCCTTCCCTATACTGCACTCTGGTCGGTTGTAAACCAGACTCTCTCCCTGGTGGGTATTGTTTAGTTTGAATTTATGATATTTCTTAGAAATGAACATCTAATACAAGATTTCACTTGGTTATTCTCTGAAGAGGTCACCAGGTACCAATTCTTAGGTGGAAGGTTACGTGCCCTGTACCCAGACTAGGGAACAGGTCCTCCTAGGGTGTACGATGTCCCGTTGATTCGGGTACGTGGTGTTAATGTCTTCAGAGACACGGGATCTCGACCACGAGGTGTTACTCTTCGGGTGAGTGGAGTTGACCTCTCATTGGGGAACGAACGCCTTTGATCTCTTTCTGACTTACGTCGTTGTTTCTGGGTCACGTAGGTTTTTATTATTTATTTATTTCAAAACTTTTTATTTCACTTGGTCACTTATAATTATTTTTTGCTTATATTAGTTTCAATGGGACTTTGGTGGGTATTCTATTCGTCATCTCGTACGGTACCCTTCATATCGTGTCATTCACCAAGGAGACAACACCACACCCGGTAACGGACGGAAGTGATGGGATCTCTCGATGTCAGAAATAAACGACTCGAAAGTCCGTCGACCGAAGGAGGGTCCCAGTCGGTTACCCTACGTAACCCAACCTTGACCTCCCGGTTTCCTTCCTACGTAGGCCTCACAAAGAGGGGTAGAAAGAATAAACCACAAAAGACCGAAACGTCGAAGACCCTAGAATCAAGGGTTTGTCCTTAACTTGGGGACGGGAACGTTACCTTCGTACCATGGGATTGGTGACCTGACGGCCCCTTAAGGAAGGAAACCACCAAAAGAGGTCGTCGTCGATGTAGAGATAACACAGAGATCGAGAAAGGTCTACCGGGACGGTTCTGAGATCAGGGTGACCTACTGGGTCCGAGGATTACACCCATAGTGGTAGAGGAGGTAGAGAGATCAAATCGTTACCGTCACCGAAGGACAACAATGACTGATGACCCGAAGAGTCGAAAAGGTAGTGGACATACTGGTTTTGGAACGTAATTTGAGGAAACCAATTTTACGGATCTTACCAAAGACGAAAGGACTAACCTGGGACCGTCTATGTGTGACTTGTTACAGACTCCCGGTCAGTATATTTTTTATACATGGAAACCTACCGTACGGTTCATATTTGTTCACCTCGTTGACCTTGAGGGTCTATACTGTCTACCGTCACTTTTAACCTTGTCAATGAAACGGTTTGACAGTCATCGATGATCTCGTTCGGGTGCGGGTCAGATACTAAGTCGTTAGGGGTAAGGTCTGTACGTGGGTTCTTTTTACTCTTGTTTAGTGGTAGTTTCTGTATTTGTTTTTGTAGGTGTCCCCGAAAGAGACTTTAACGGGGTGTGACTTTTGTTGGGTTACAGGTAGTCGTAATTTTACTTTTTATTTAAAATTAGATAGGTGTGTTGACTTTTGACGTGTCTTTAACATTTTCTAGTTTCTCAGCCAAATGTACAGTTGTACTCACTGACAGTAACGGTTGCCTTTCGTCTTCGACCTGTGACACCGAAATTCTCGAGTATGAACAGCAAAGTGACGTCACTGTAATCCCTTGTCCCCGTTCAATAGATACCACTACGCCCAGGGTCATTCCGACTGGAGACCTCCCCTCCCCACCGAGACAACTCGTTTGAGACCCACTAACTTTAGAAGGTGTAGAACTACTCCTACGATTACTGTAACCACATTTCTACATTTTGGGTAGGTTGATGTGTGAATGCTAGACGTGTGGGAGGACACATAATAATAAGATCAGTTCCGATACCAAAAAGACCGTCAGTACATACCTACACTCTCAGCCTGGTATTTCTTTCGACTCACGGTTTCTTAACTACAAAAACTTGACACCACGACCTCTTCTGAAAACGCTCAGGAAACCTGACGTTCCTCTAGGTTGGTCAGGTAGGATTTCCTTTAGTCAGGACTTATAAGTAACCTTCCTGACTACGACTTCGACTTTGAGGTTATGAAACCGGTGGACTACGCTTCTTAACTGAGTAATCTTTTCTGGGACTACGACCCTTTCTAACTTCCGTCCTCCTCTTCCCTTGCTGTCTCCTACTCTACCAATCTACCGTAATGGGTGAGTTACCTACACTCAAACCCACCTGAGGCCCTCAACCACTACCTGTCCCTTCGGACCGCACGTTTCTCAGCCTGTGTTGACTCGTTGACTTGACTTGACTTGACTTTCACAAATTTTTAAGAAGTCAAACTTGTACTTCAAGAGAAAATCGTATTGTTATATCGGTTACTCACTGTATCAGCCCAACCTCCACCTATGTTTTCAACCAGAGAGGGGGACGTAGAGGTGTTCGTCTCTACACTTGTTTACGAATGTGTGGGTGTAAGTGTCGTCGTCATCAGTGTTGTCGGTTTTCCACTTTTGTTGGGTTCCCAGGAGGTCATCTGCTTGTCTTATAACAAACCGGTATTTTTCATTACTTCGACGACACTTGGATTTTTTATTTCAGATAAATTTTATATATATATATCTCTCTCACATACACTCCGCCCTCCTTTCCTTATTTCATGTCTATGTACGATACCGTGTCTGCCTGGAGCTTTTATACTACGACTCCGTTTTCCTGTTTATAAATTACTAAGGTTGCATACTTAAAACACCTCCTTCGTTTGTATGTCAACTATCGTATATTCGAGAGTCACGAGTCACCGCAGACTTAGAAACACTGAGGTAGTTGTGATCGGACGGTCCGAGGAGACAGACACCCTAAAGAGTCCGTTCTTATCACATTACCCAACGGTAAAGGAAGAGGTCCCCTAGAAGGACTGGATCCTTAACTTGGGTGGAGTGGACCTAGCTTAGGTTCGTCTAAGAAATAGTGACTCGGTGGACCCTTAGAGTCGAACCAAAAAAAATGATGTTACTTTTTATTTCGTTTTTCTTTTTTTTTTTTTTGGGTGTGACATATTATTTTGTGTGGGTACGTGTTTGGGACTGGACAGACCGACTTCTGTCCTTACTGGAACCACGTTAAATGCGAGGTCTCGGGTCTCGGGACACACGTTCGTCCGACTCTGGTGTGCGAATAAAAGGGACACGAGGTAGGACGGAGGGAAACGGTGGAATGGGGAGATATATAGTGAGGACATAAACATTAATGATCCACTAGATCCTTCCGGAACGTACTCGGGTAGCCGTAGTCTTTGACTCCTCCTCCTCAACTTTAGAGAACAAAGTCTCTTTTCCCTTGTCTCCTGGTCTCTTCTCGGAACTGAACCGGTTCTAAGGAATCCTCGTCCTCTGATGTGTCCCGAGTCTGGGTGTCGAGAATCGTAGGACTGAGAGGTACTGGAAGAAATGAACGCCGTCCAAGACGTACCAGTAAATCCATATTTCGACCACGTTGTAGTCGGACAGGGGTCTCCCGGTCTTCAGGAAGTTTTCGGACATCTTTTAGACCAAACTCTCGATTACCGGTCCTTGCCGGTTCTAGCTGTCCGAGGAAGAGGGGTCCTGGACGGGACCCCGGGGCGAACTGTCTTCACTTGGAACAGAATAATTTAGGGGTCAGCCGTGCAAACGGGACCTGAGACTGGAGTCCTCGTACCGGGGAACTGGAGTGGGTCCCCAATGGTCGACTTCGGCCCCAGTGTCTCGTGTTCGTCCCCTTGGCACTCCCGTCGTTTCCTGCGTCCTGGACGCCACCCTTCAGAGTGAAGACCCACCGTCTCTCGTTCTTTAACAGCGGCAACAAATCCACGATTCAACACAGACTGAGTAACACTGGGGTACCTGACGTCGGGTGGTCTGAGGAGACATGTACCCTAAACATCGAGTCTACCATTTCTTAGACGGACGTTACGTCCCCTGGGTCCAAGCTAGGGACCCAGCCCTTCTAGGGGACCTCTTCCCTTACCGTTGGGTGAGGTCATAAGAACGGGTCTCTTAAGGTACGTGTCTCCTCGGACCGCTCCATGTCAGGTGTCCCAGTGTTTCTCAGTCTGTCTTGACTTGTTGATGATAATGATCCGTTCTAATGACCTCATCCAACGGTAAAGGAGGAGGTCCCCTAGAAGGACTGGGTCCCTAGCTTGGGTGTAGAGAAAGTAGAGTAACCGTCGACCCAAGAAATGGGGACTCGGTGGTCTCTCGTTCGCCCCCCCGCCAAGAGTTTCCGTGTGTGTTCAGGTCCAACTTTAGAGGTGAAAGACGCGGTTCTGTCAGTGATATATGTTTGTGTTTGATGACACAGGGGTCTGTCGTGATTGACTCACGGCTTTCCTGACTACTGTCCGTCACGTGATTTTATTAATTCCGAAAACGTACACTTTCCTCTCCGTCCCCTTCTTCCCTCGTCTAGAATAAACTAATATTATTTATCGTGTCCTGAAGGGACCATCGAGTCTACCATTTCTTAGATGGACATTACGTCCTCTGGTCCCAAGGTAAGGACCCAGTCCTTCTAGGGGACCTCTTCCCTTACCCGACCTCTTAAGGTACCTGTCTCCTCGGACCGTCCGATGTCAGGTAGCCCAGTGTTTCTCAACCTGTGTTGACTCACTGCTTGTGTGTGTGTCATTCGTCGTCCTCTTTTCAACCTATTTCTCTTTCGTACGGCCCAAAAAAAAAAAAAAAAAAATTTGTCTCTCCTCCGATCGGTGAGGACCAATCTCGACACTTCACTAAATACCGGTCTGGGCTCGAAGAATCGGTACCCCCTTTGTCTGGAACGGCCTGTTCTTAAACTCTTTCTAACCCTCCGAAATAAACTGGTTCCCGTCGGGATTCCACCGATCACCTTAGGCCCAGAGGAAGGTAGCATCAGTTCAGTTGACGTTTCCAACGTTTCTACAAGGTTTATGTCAGGCGGTATTGGATGATCACAACTCTCTTCTTCCGAACCCCTGTTCCCTTCTGGTGTACAATTCGTTGATGATACAGATACAACCCACTAAATAGTCCAACGGAAAATAACGGACACCAACATACAAGTCATTTAGAAATCACTTGTGGATGATATTCGACGTCTCGTTAGTGTGCTCGAGTCACGTCTTGTGTTAATTGTAGTTGAATGGACCCATGATTTCGATCCCGTCCGAAGTCGTCGTGTACTTGGTTCTTGAAGGTCTACATGTTCGACCCAAAACTTGTCCGTCTCCTTGGTCTCTAGTTTAACGGTTGTAAGTGACCTAGTACCTCTTTAGTTCCGTCGAGGTCTTTTTGTAGATGAAGACGAAGTAACTGATACGGTTTGGGGAACTGACACATCTAGTGTTGTTTGATACCTTTTAAGAATTTCTCTACCCTTATGGTCTGGTAGAATGGACAGAGAACTCTTTGAATATACGTCCAGTTCTTCGTTGTCGATCTTGACCTGTACCTTGTTGACTAGCCAAGGTTTAACCCTTTTCTAAAGTTCATCCGGATACTTTAGTGGGACGGGTAAATTGAATATACATCTTATGTAGTACACTTCATAGTGACCTTAGTGTACGACCTTAGTTCTAAAGGTCCTCTTTATAGTTGTTAGAGTCTATACGTCTACTACGGTGAAGTTACCGTCTTTCACTTCTCCTTGATTTCACGGAGAACTACTCCCATTTTCTTCTCACTTTTACGATCGAATTTTAAGTTGTAATTTTTTGATTTTAGTGTCGTAGGTCAGGGTAGTAAAGTACGGTTTGTCTTTACCCCTTTTAACCTTCGTCACTGTCTAAAATAAAAGAACTCGAGGTTTTAGTGACACCTGTCACTGACGTCGGTACTTTACTTTTCCGTGAACGAGGAACCTTCCTTTCGATACTGTTTGGCTCTGTCGTATAATTTTTCGTCTCTGTAATGAAACGACTGTTTCCAGGGATATTAGTTTCGATACCAAAAAGGTCATCAGTACATACCTATACTCGTAATCTAGTATTTTTTGCGACTCGCGGTTTGTTGACTACGAAAGTTTAACACGACCTTTTCTGAGCTCTCAGGGAACCTGACGTTCCTCTAGTTTGGTCAGTTAGGATATCCTTTAGTTGGGACCTATAAGTAACCTTCCTGACGACGATTTCGACTTCGAGGTTATGAACCCGGTGAACAACGCTTCCCGGTTGAGTAACCTTTACTGGGACTACGACCCTTTCTGACTTCCGTTTTCTTCTTGTCCCCACCGTCTCCTCTCTCTCTCGTAGTGGGTGAGTTACCTGTACTTTAACTCGTTTGAGACCCTCTGTCACCTCCTGTCTCCTCGGACTGCACGACCTCAGGTACTCCAGTGTTTCTCAGACTGTGCTGAATCTCTGACATCTTGGTGGTGTTCCCACCGGTCCTGGTCGACGAGATCCGATCGAGTGGGCCGTCCGAGACCTCCACAGTGGTCCTGTCCGAGAACGGAGACGTCTAACGGATTACCTCATCGAGTCTCCGAGTCGGGAGCAGAGGAGGGAGACCCTGGTCGTAGGAGAGGAGTACCCCTACTTTCTACCCGTTTTAGCGTACGTTTTAGTCCGTTCCTATTCGATCCTGGACCGTGATCCAATTTCGGTTTTAGTTCGCCGTCTTTTCGTTTTTACCCGAAAGGACTATCGAGTCAACCATTTCTTAGGCGGACGTTACGTCCTCTGGGCCCAAGCTAAGGACCTAACCCTTCTAGGAGATCTCTTCCCTATCCGAGGTCCGAGGTCATAAGAACCAGAAAAGAACACCAAGTCGACCATTTCTTAGGCGGACGTTCCTTCCTCTACACCCAAACTGGGGACCCAACCCTTCTAGGGGACCTCTTTCCTTTCCGATGGGTGAGGTCATAATACCGGACCTCTTAAGGTACCTGACATATCAAAGTTTCTCAACTGTGCTAACTCACTGAAAGTGAAAGTCGGGGATATCACCCTCCCCGGTCCACTCACCCTCCTCGACCTCTCCGTACGGCTGTTCCTCCCGTTCCTTACCCTCGGTTTTAGTATTATATCCCGCGAACGTGTAGGAGAGACGGTCTGAGACACGGCAAACGAACTCCTCCGGTAACAAATAATCTGTGACTTACACCCGGTGAATAAGTATGTAAGGTGTTTATAAATGACTCACGGACGGTCGGTCGTGACACCTTGGTCGTGCCACCTCACAACCTCTTTGTGAACAGTTGTTTTTGACTATTCAGTGACGGGACCACCTGAAGTGTCCCACACATCCCCCTCCTCCAGTCCTTTGTTACGCGGACCCTGGACTGGCAACCGACACTAATCGTAGGATTTGTTCTCCGCGAGCGCGATCCCGGCGGAGATACTAATCCCTGGACTGGGTCGGAACTCCCGACTCCCTTCCGAGAGGGTTCTTTTTCTGCTACCACGCCTTTGAACTCTCTACACAGCATTACGGGAACACTTCTACCTTCCCTTTTTTGTAGGACCCGACCCGAGAGTCGTCCACGTCTCCAGAACGTTCCTCTTCAAACGGACGCCTCCGTTTCTTCACACCCCTCCGGTCACCCCCTGCGTCCTCCCGTCTACTGAACGATACTTGTGGTCAGGGGTCCCGTACCGCCGACGACCCGGGACCCCGTGTCGTGAGATTCGGCTTGTCGAGATTCCCGACCACTGCTACAGGTTCCTGCAATTTGTCTCGTACACGACGGAGATTTTATCTTTTCTGTTGCCGTCTTAGGTTCAATTATTGACAGCTGAACCTAGCACTGTCCTGAATAGTAAGACAATTGTTGTCGTTGTTCAGTTTATGTTGAGCTTTCTCGAGACTCTCCAAAGACGAAAATTTCGTGTCATAACCAGCCTGACCACGAAGGCCTATATGAAATGGGAAGGGCGGTCCGAGGAGACAAGTACCTTAAGAGGTCCGTTCTTATGACCTCACCCACCGGGAAGGGAAGAGGTCCCCTAGAAGGGCTGGGTCCCTAGCTTGGGTCCAGAGGCCGTAACGTACCAATGGTAGACTCGGTGGTCCCTTCGGGGAGGAAGGATGACGCATATTGATTTCTTGTGTCTCGACCGAACATGAACGAATCAGAAAAGTCCACGTGCAGGACAAAGTTCACGAGAGACTTCTGGGTAATATAAGTAAAGTACTTGTAGGGGGTACATGATTCAGTCTACAACCGTTCACAATTCCTGTTTTTAATTTCTTCCCGTCCCTTTGATCCTCCACCAAAACAAAACAAAACAAAAAAACTGGTGTGGTGGACACTTAGAATCAAGGGGTTGGTCCCTATCTTGGTGGAAGACGTCACCGTCGAGTGTCAGAATTGGTGACTTGGTGGTCTCTTCAGGGACTCTCCATGTTAAAATTTATCTCATCGTCTCCGGAACGGGGGTTCTTCCCCAGCCAAGTGGACTTTCTCCTTCTCCCGTGTCGGTCACGTTTCCGGGCTCCGACCGTTTAAAGTCCTTGACCATCCTTCGGTCACACTGACTACGGCTCAGTCACTTCCCCAGTCATAACCCTTTACTACCGTCTTTCCCGTACCCTCCACACGACTCTTTGGGCTCGACCACATAACGTAATTCTTATACGTCTGATCCCTTGAACGGACCACCCTTGAACGATTCTGAGGTACGAGGGTTACGTTCCCCCGGGCCCCAAGGTAGGCACCAGTCCCTTACACTAGGGTGCACGGAGTTGATTTCTAGGACACTCGGTGTTATTCCTAGTTTCTACCGCGTACCACGTTGATTCTGGACCGTGTCGGTTTGTTTATTTATGACCCCCCACCCCCCTCTCCCGCCCCTCACTTACACGCCCAACCCTTGTGGGACCGTCAGGTCACCAATTCTGAGATACAAAAGTGACGTACCCAAGCGCAAGTTAGGGATCAGTCCCTTGATTCTAGGGTCCCAGTCTCTGTCCACCGGGAGAGTCGTGGATTCGAGGGTAAACCCAATTCACTTTGGGTGTCCTAACAAGACTACCTTCTAAGTCAAAGTTATGTGGGGGTGTCTCCTTCGTCTTAGTGTTCTTAAGAAGGTGTGTAGGGTCTTTGTTCCCCCGCGTTACACACTCTCTCTCGTCCCACCCGGAGACAGGGTCTAGTGGTCCGTTTCTCTGTCTCTTATCCGATTGGTCGTGGCTAATGAATGTGACACCAACCTTCTACGAGACTCTTTGTAGTTTTACCCTTGACCACCACCCGTCGGATTTAAGTTCGGGAGTAGATTTACAGGTCCGAGACCCACACTCATCCCAACACACAGACAATGTAGCGAAGTCAGTACAGGTCAAGAAACGTTGGGATACCTGGTAACGGGTGGTCTGAGGAGACAGGTACTCTAAGAGGTCCGTTCTCGCGGTACTCCTCCCAACGGTACGGAAGGAGGTCCCCTAGAAGGGCTGGGTCCCTACGTTGGGTGTAGGGAATACAGAGGACGTAACCGTCCGCCCAAGAAATGGTGATCTTGGTGGACCCTTCGGGTACTCGTCCCAATAGTATGGTATTTAAAAGACCCGTTGTCGAGTCTTTTTTTTTTTCAACAAAAAGAGTAGCGTCCTCCACTCTCGTACACCTCGAAACTCCGATGTAACTCTTGAAACTAAAAATGAGACTCCCTCCACCCTCGGTACCTTCCGAAATCTCGTCTCCTCACCCCAAACAAACAAACAAAAATGAAATAAATAAAAACCGACGTGACCCAGGAGAAACGACGAGTTCCCGAAAGAGATCAACGTGACTGACCCCCGATATGAGAGATCAATGCCACGTGTCCGAAGAGTAACACCACCGAAGAGAACACGTTGTGCCCGAGATCCGTACGACCGAAGTCGTCAACGTCGAGTACTCGAGTCATCGACACCGAGTGCCCGAATCAACAGAACACCGTACGTCCTAGAAGGGTCTGGTCCCTATCTTGGGTACAGGGGACGTAACCGTTCACTTAAGAATTGGTGACCTGGTGGTCCCTTCGGGTCCTCATCCGAAATTCTCTTAGGGAGACCGACGGTACACTCCTTATCCAAGTCCCCACCCCGGTCCCACCGTCGGTCCTAAGGTCCGTTCACCGGTGTCGTTTTCGGGTCCAACCCTGGACCCATCCTCGTCACCACCACTCCTTTGCGTTAGTCTGAGACCTAGATGACCCTGGTCTCTTTGTTGGCCTAAAGTATTACTTAACCTCTGACTCTTACTGTCCGAGTCCGACCGTGAGTCGTTTTTTGTCCCCAGCCTTACTGAGGCTCCTACAATCGGGTTGTTGGCCTTCTACTTCAATCGTAGGTCCCTCTACTCCTCTGTCGTCGTCCTCACGCAGACTCCAGCTAAAATTTGTGGTAGTCGAACTCGACGGGCGCTCCGTAGACGTCGGTCGGTCCAAAAGGAGATTCCTGTGTCGCCGTCTTTTACATTACGTGACAGACCAACTTCGAAGATTTTTTAGAAACGAGCAGTCTAAACAGGAGGAGACCCCTATTTTGTTTGGCTGGTCTAGAAAGAGACGGCAGAGAGGGCTCGCGTCGCTCGGAGGTTGACCCAGCCGGACGTAGCCGCCCCTTCGACCACGGTATTTAGTGGCTCGCTACTATGGTCCCGGAAGTGTCCTACGGACGACCATACTTCGAGTCTGTTATCTTCCCTTAAGCGGACTCGAGTGCGTCGTCGTCCGTGTAATCTAAATGGTGTTTAATAATGTTTCATTGTCCTTTAGTGTCACTAGAGTCGACTCGACGACTTTCTTGTTCGTCTGCCACCTCCCTGGGAGCGTCAGGGGCGTAGGAAGTTGAGTAGTGGGATGACACACACACGTGCACAAACATATACACACACACACATGGGGTCCCATTCGGTAGTTGTCTGAGTCGTACTTACTCTTTACACTTCCAAAAGAACTCTTGTAGTCTCCTAAAGAAACGAATCTCTGAAATTTCGACACACAGGAACTCGTTCAACGGACTGGAGAGACTCGGAGCCAAAGGAGTAGACTTTTTACATCTACTATTGACCTGGATGAAGCTTTGTGTCGACCCTTCCTATACACTCGGTAAGTAGGGATTTGGTAAACAACAGAAAGACCAAGAGGGGGTGTCGTTTGTCATTCTAACGTAAAGGGGCGGGGAACTTAAATCCACTTCAGTACACTGTACGAAGGTGGATACTTTATACTCATCTAACTTTCATAACGAAATTCTCGGGTACGGGTCATGTGGTACTAAGTGACGTAAGTACAGGGAAGTTTATGAGACAAATGGTTCTCTGTCGACGAGTTCTTATATATATATATACAGGGAAAAGTCAGAAAAGGTAATATCCAATAATGGTATATAACTCATGTGAGACACGATATGTCATCCAGAAACGACCAAAAGATAAAATATATGTCGTCATACATAGACAATTAGGGTTTGACGATTAAATGGGGAGGAGGGAAGGCGAAACCATCGGTACTTACACAAGAGATACAGACACTCAAATAAAGACAAAACATTTATCCAAGTATACATAGTAAAAAATCTAAGGTGTATGCACACCCACACGAGTCAGGGAGTCAGCACAGACTGAGACGCTGGGAGACCTGACATTGGACGGTCAGAGGAGACGGGTGTCCTAAGAGGTCCGTTCGTATGACCTCACCCGACGACACGGGAGGAGGTCCCCTAGAAGGGCTGAGTCCTTAGTTTGGACGTAGAGGACGCAGAGGACGTAACGTCCGTCTAAGAAATGGGTGACTCGGTGGACCCTTCGGGAAAGGTGTGTACTCCCTATAGTATATAAACAGAAAGAGACGGACTAAATAAAGTGAGTCACATTATTAAAGGAGAAGAATATTCCTGTCGTCAGGACACCCTAATCCCTGTGTGATTACTGGAGTAAAACTGAATTAATGGAAAAGTTTCTGGGACTCTATGTCAGTGTAGGACTCTATAACTGTCCCAAAGTTGCATACCTAAAACCTCCTCTGTGTTAAGTCGAGTACCACCAACCAACGGGATGGATTGTCGGGCGTTCCTTGACTTTGGGACGGTTGTTGATACATTCGTATATTCGGTTAACAGGGGTTGGAAAAACCATGGTCCCTGTCCAAAACACCTTCTATTAAAACAGGTACCAGTCACCCCACCCCTGCCAAACCCCTACTAAGTTCAGAAATATAACCAACACGTGAAAAAATAATAATAATGTAGTCGAGATAGAGTCTAGTAGTCTGTAATCTAGGGACTCCAACCTCTGGGGATTATGTTCAATAGGAAGGGGTTAACCCGGAGGTCTACTCTGAAACAGGTCGGTTGTGCCCTGACGTCGGAACGTCTTCTTGGGTTGATTCGGTACAGGTTCGAGGACTGGGTATCTTTGACACTCTATTCGTCACACCCAGTAAAATTCGACGAGTGAAACACCACTAAACTTTGCGTCGTCATGCGTTACTTTTGTGACTCAGTATAGTCGTGGGAACAGGTTACGACAACGAAAGACGACTACGGGTCGTGTTTTCGGAGATAAGGGTATAAGAGTTCTACAAGAAGACCTTCCCGAAGTTCATGAATAAGAAGTCCAAGGAGAAGACAATTTGGACTATTGAGGGGTGACCCGAGGATTAGGAAGCGACTTCCCTACCTTAAAACAAAAATAGTTTCACGAAAGCATACGAAACAATTAGTTAGGCAAAAACGAACAACCCGAAAATAGTAGAGAGGTCAGTGTGTTCTATCGACAACGGAGGATTTACATCGACCCTTCCACTTCCAGTCTCTCCACTATATTAGTCGTGTTATCTGAGGTAGGAGACTCATGGAAAGTGTAGTGATTAGGTCTCACAAGACGTCATTGGGACAACCTCGTGTTTCTACGAGAAACTTTTCCCCTAAAGTACCTGTTGGCTTATAAGAGTCGTGACGAATTTCTACGTGAAGCCCGTATAATTTCCGTGACTATTCAGGTCGTATCCTTCTTTGGTGAAGTTACGGAAATCTGCTTACGACGACAGTACGTGTACCACTGGAACGTCCCATCCATTTTAATACGGATGAAATGTCTATTCTTGTGACTCCGAATAAGATCACGGAAAGGGTTCCAGGGAGTCAATTATATTAGTCCGACCCTCAGTCTGGGTCCGACCCATGTGGTTTCGGACCAGGGTATACTGAAGAATTTGGTACGTTGTTTAACTTATTCCGAAACCACCTAGAATTCCCCCACCATTTTAAGTTCTTAAACGACCTTGTCCCTGAAAGGACCGTCAGGTCACCAATTCTGAAACGGAAGGTTTCGTCCCCCGTGTCCAAACTAGGAATCAACCCCTTGATTCTAGGGTGTACAGTGAGAGACGGTTTTTTAAATGACCTTGTTCCCGTCCCTGACTGAACCCCCGGTTCACCTACAAAACAGCCGACTTTTACAGGAGACCGACTTTAAGGTTGGTAGAGGAGAAATTCTTGGTGTTTAAGTAGATATTAAAATTTAAAAAATAAAAGAAATTTTACTTTACTTTACTTCCTTGAGCAGACCTGAGACCACGGACAATCTGATTGTACACGAAAAAGGAGGCCTCCAAAACGACCCTTATCAGTATGGTAATAATCATTACCGAGTATCGATAACTCGGGAGCATGCACGCACCCCACGTACGACACGATTCGTGCCCTGTCATCACAGAATGAATTAGGGCTGTTCTTGGGACACTTCACTCCACATAAGTATAAAGTAAAACGTCTACTCCTTTATGACCCGATCTTTGTTCTCCGTTTACCGGAAGTCTGTGTCGCCCTCCCTGTAGGCACTCTAAAATGTCTCTCGACGGTTCTCATACTCTCTAGTACTTGAGACGGTTATAATATTATTGTAACTGATGGCCCGGAACCAATCGTTGTTGTCGACAAAAATGGTGCACGGACCAGGACAAACGTTCCGAAACAGATCGACGTCAACAACTCAAGGGTACTGTTAGGTTCTTCACAATAATAGGAGGGGTAAAAGGTCTACTACTTTGATTCCGTGTCTTTTCACCTCACGGTACAGATTCCAAGACGCCGATTCTTCATGTCTCGACCCTGCGGTCGGGTCTCGGGACACGGGAATCGGAACGGGAGGTGACGGAGAGACCCGGAATAAAGGAAAAAAAGGGAACAACCGGGTAAAACATCTCCGTCTTTGACTCCGAGACGTTCCACTACGTCCAACGTGTACTGGTGTGTTGATAACCTTCGTCTGGACTATGGATAGTGTGGGTCTCGGTCACAAGATTGGTGGTCCGTGGGGATAGTGAAGGGACGTCGTGGACTACGGTCCGGACTCCAAGTACCCAAAGTGGAAGGGTCACGGTGTAGGTCGAACCAACCTGTCCAGGACTACTTGGGGTGGAACAGATCCGGGTAAGGGTGATAGACGAATTTATTACGATTGGGTTTTCTAGTGTCCGTCTGCTACCGAACCACGAGAGGTGTAGACGACGAACGAGTCGTAAGAACGATTTGATTTTTTTTTTAGGAATTCTTACGGTCTTCGTCTCGACAATGAGCGAATTTTACTTTTCTTTTTTGACTATTACAGTCCTTAGAAAGAACGTTCGGTTACGTTTAGTTTGGTCGAAGTCGTTTTCCCCTTACGTAACCAAGTTCATTGATTCTAAGGTACTTATCAAAGTCGAAGTCCGTATCGACCTAGGTCCCCGAATCTATTACAGTAGTCGTTACTCACAGACAGACAGACAGATATACCACCGAAGTAAGTGTCTACGGTGTACCACCGTTTTACCGACGTCCTCAGAATACGGCGTAAGGGGTCCAACCCCAGATTGTCCTTTCTGTCAGACGGGAGTATCCGTTCAGAGGTGCTAGACGAGATTAACCCGTAAGACCTGGTTAGTCTCCGGTCTCCTTACGTTATTCGACCAACCGAATTTGGTCCGAGGAGGAGGGACCTCAACCTCCACGTGGTAGAAACCTGACACCCACCTTCCGACCGAGGGACTTCTGTTTATACCGAGGACGGTCTTCCTCCTCCTTGTCCACGACACTTATGTCTGTGTCCAAAAGTGATCTGATTCTTTACTTAGTCTGGGACACACGACCGTAGAAGACAAACGGACGGAGTGAGAGGAGGAAGGACGGGGCCCGAGAAGCGGACCTCCGACTGGGTGTGGTGGGTGTCGGGCGACGAGAGGTGCCATACCTATCTGAACCGCCTAAACCTTGGGGTCGTCCTGAGACCTCCTCTGGCTCCAGTCCCCGAGGGGTCCCGACCGACAAACGAAGGTGACTTCCTGTGGTGCGGAGACGTCCGTCCTCTACAATGTAGGAGAGAGGACGACCAAAGACCTTAAAAGGGAGGGAGGAGGGAAGGTCGGGGGCCACTATTGTCGAGGAGGTACAGATCGGGTCCTAAAGGGGATCCAGACGGGTGCGGAAACGTTTATCGGGGAAATAGGTTGAGAGGACCTTAATGGGAAGACACTGACGCGGATGTAAAGGACTGGACTGAGGTTCTCTCTACGGCTCTTCTTTAGGTTAGGGCCGACCCTGTGGACCGAAGAGGGTACTAGGAGGACGTGTCCGGGACGGGGGTCCCTGGGGTAGGGGTGGGTTGAAATGGGGTTTAGACTTTTCGGTCACTCAACCCCTTCTGGCTTTTCAAGACCTCCGACTACCACTTGGTCACACTTACGTTGAATTACGGTGACTCGACATGCGAATTTGTACCCCTTTTACCATTTAAAATACAAGACAAAATGGTATTAAGCAAATTTACGAACCCCTCCCCATTTTTTTTTTCGGTCATGTGTGTCTCGGAAGAGGTGGATCACCGGGTAAAGACTTGTGGGGGGGGGGGGGG